>ML777385.1:523428-547487 GCA_009831015.1 Picea engelmannii | reverse complement strand
TTGTCTTAGTAATTTCAACAATTGGTATCAGAGTGGGTTCCTTTTATTCAAGAGTAGATCTGAAAGCTTAAACATGACAATTCATGAAGGGACTTCATCCTCTAAGCCCCCTCTATTTGATGGAACAAATTTTTCCTTCTGGAAGATTAGAATGGGAACATACTTAATGGCCTTGGGTGTTGATGTTTGGGATGTAGTAGAGACTGGATATACAAAGCCTATTATGCTAACCTCCAAGGACGACAAGTTAGAGTTTATTTTTAATGCTAAGGGAATGAATGCTATCTTGAATGGACTTGTTGAAGCTGAATTTGTAAAGGTGATGCATCTTGAAACTGCCAAAGTAATGTGGGATAAACTTATTAGCAGTTATGAAGGAAATGAGAAAGTAAAAGATGTAAAACTTCAAACATAAATATTGAAATTTGAACAACTAAAGATGAATGAAGATGAAACAATTAGCAAGTATATTTTAAGAGGTGAAGAACTTGTAAATGCCATGAAGGGTCTTGGTGAGAAGATTGAAGAACCATTTTTAGATCAGAAGATTTTAAGATCTCTACTTGATAAATTTAATTCAAAAGTCTCTGCAATAGAAGAACTAAGTGATCTTAAAACTCTGTCCATTGATCAACTCCTGGGAAGTCTAACTGCATATGAAATGAGAATTAACAAAGATAAATCTAGTACTAGAGAAGCATCTTTTAAAGCAGACAAGAATACTGATTCAGAATTACATGATATTGAGGCAAAATTAGAGAGAAGGTTAAAGAAAGGATCAGGAAAATATCAAGGGAAGTTTCCCTTCAAATGCTTTAACTGTGGTAAGATAGGTCATTTTGCATCTAAGTGTCCCCATCAGAAAAAGGACCGGAACTCTGATGATGAAAAGAAGTACAAATACAAGAAATATAATAAGAAGAAAAGTTTGGTTGCAAATAATGACAATTCCTCAGAAGACACCGATAGTGACTCTTCCTGTGAAGATAAGGCAAATGACTTCATGCTTATGGCCAAAGAGGATTATGATAATAAATTCATAGGCAGTGATGATAATGATGAAGAAGTTGTGGTTGATATGGAAGGAGAACTGATCAGTGCACTGGAAGAAATTGACATACTCAGAATTAAGAACAAAAAGCAAAAACAATTGTTGATACAGTTTGAGAAAGACAATAAACAGCTTGATGAAGACTTTGCCCTGCTGAAAGTGAAATTAGAAGAGGCAAAGAAAATAGAAGACATACTAAAACAACAGTTGTCAGAGAAGAAAGCCAGTTGTGAAGCCTTAGAAGAAGAGATAGTAAAAACAAGAAACGAAATGGAGAAGTTTAAGGGATTGTATCATCAAAATATGCCAAGTATTAAAGCCTCAGAAGGATTAACCTCCATTCTAAATTAGCAAAGAAATTCAAAATTGAAAGCTGGATTGGG
This sequence comes from Picea engelmannii, assembly GCA_009831015.1. Lineage (NCBI taxonomy): Eukaryota > Viridiplantae > Streptophyta > Pinopsida > Pinales > Pinaceae > Picea > Picea engelmannii. The sequence continues at coordinate 546,053 of ML777385.1, read as the reverse complement.
ATATGAAGAAGGATCAAGTAGTGATCATCCAAGTAATACAAAATCTATCAATTTTGTCAAATCCTCAAACATTGACAACAGTCACTCTGCAGAAACAAAGAAGGAAAATCAACCACCAAGAAGGAATGAAAGAAAAAGCACCACAACCGAATTTGTAGATCAGAAAGATTATCGACATGAAAGAAATCGACCTCCTCAAAGAAGACAAATTTTTTCAAGGTACAAATATTTTTTCTATGGTTATTGTTTTTTATGCTCTAATTTTGGTCACAAAGCTATAAACTTCTCTTTAAGATTTAGATATGAACAATCAAGATATTCAATGAATAACTATCTTCCACAACAAAGATTGAGACAACCAAGCAACAAACAATTACAAACTATAAATCATGTGATGACTGGGAGAAGGACATGTTAGAACCCTATAAATAGGGAATCAGTGTTCTGAATATTATTTATTTATTTCAGGCATATGTTTTCGCTCGCGACGCATGCCAAAAGCGGTGGAAAGTGCCCGACACTGTCCAAGTATAAGACGAGTCCCTGCGCACAAGTTTCAAAGCGAGTCCTGGTGCATATTTAGCAAAAAATGGTGAAATGGTTTGAATGGCGAAAATTTTTACTTTGGTGGGTCAAATATAAGGTTGGGTTTACTCGCCAAATTTGGGTTTTTATAACTTAGTTTTGTGAATTGAGCATGGCCCCCCTCGGCCTTTTGCTTCCATGCAGAGTTTATTAAAAAGGTTTACAAATACTTTTTGCCAAAAAATTATATTCGCCTTGGGCCAACCTTCTAATGCTCGACACCAACGGATTAAACACAGTTCAATACACCAACAACAGACACACAGAGCAGCGCGCACAACGCCAATACCAAACCCCAAAGCCCAACCCTCGGGCTCATTTCATTGACACTACATGTAGCTGTTGGCATATATCAACGCCAAATGGTGAGTCTACCACATGCATGTGGGATATCACCCGCAGAAAATAAAAAACATATAAAACACAAAGTTTTAAACCGTGCGCCAGGTGTTGAATCAGTTTAAAAGTGTTGAACGCGAGGAAGCACGTAGACAAAGAGGGTCATCTGATGTCAGGGGATGCCATCGGACCACATCCGGTTAAACTCTGAAATCGTTCATGTGCATACGGAGGTTTGGCGCCCAACAGAGATGAAACTCCACACACAGACATTCTCCAGTCACAACAGAAGAAGAAATGTCGAGGCTGAAAGTTGGTTTTCATTCCCATTCGTCGTTTCTTTTCTCAATGGGTGGACGCGCACAGAAGTAAACGCTCTCCAGGACTCTCCTTGTTACCGCGTTTGGAGCAGTTTGCCTTGTTATCTCAACAACTCTACTTGGTATTACTGCATGTACTATGGCAACTTCCATTACCAGGGAGGAAACAGTACACCCAATTGCATCTCTGCTTCTAATAGTTCTTGGTGCTTGTTTTGTTCCACCGTTTATCATTGGAAAAGGAGGTCACAGGCATTCCCACAACTACCAGACCTGATAAAGAGGGCATGAATCGACAACCTTCAACTTCAGACTGTATGAGAAAGGTTGCTCGCTATGAATTTTGTGATGATGCTCGTTGCTATTGGCATCAACATCGGCAGACTTGCGGTAGGGATATTTCCCATGGATACTCATGTTATTATTGTTGACGAGGATAATGATACAGAACCTGATGGTGATGATGAAAACATAGAAAGTGATTCTAGTTCCAATGAAAAAACAAGTCTCCTTATCCAAGCAAACTGTGGTTCAGAGACCAAATGCTTGACCACCGAGTTCCCTATCAGTAGTGCTTCCTGGCGACGATGATGATTGTCAAGTTGTGTGTGAACCATTAGCCAGTGCTGATGAAGCCTCCAAGAAGCAGCCATAGGGTGAACTTTGCAATATATGTCGGGAGGAATACAAAGACAATGAAGAACTGGGTATTCTAGCCTGTGGCCATAAAAACCATTCGGATTGCATCAGAAAATGGTTATTACAGAAAAATATATGCCCCATTTGCAAGAAAACAACTTTGAATGTATAAAGCCTGTAAGGCAATGCAAGCACAGATTGAAATACATAATTCCTTGGGAGGAAAAATGACACAAAGCTCAGGTCACCTGTTGATGAAGGACTTACGGATATTCTTGTTGGCTTTGGGTTTTTAAGCAGATGTTGCTCAAAAAGGCATTAAGAGCCTCAGGTGGTATTATTGAGAGGGTAGCTGAGCGGATTTTTTTTCTCAGCCACAAGATTCGATTAGCATGGACTTTGGTGCCAGTTCTAACAGGGATCCTAGCACATCTGATCAGGCATTACCAGATGAAGAAGTTGCATGTTAATAACATGTCAACAACAACCAATACACTAGGTGAACCTGGACCAGATTTGGCCAACGAAAGCTTTCAAGACAGGGTGCCATTGATCGTTTGAGATACGCGGATGGCCATTTAATTTCATGAATGACAGGTGGAAGGGTTCTCAAATTTAAAACTCACATTAAACTAAGTCAACCTCCCTGATACGTCACCTTACTCCTACCCCACCTACCCCCACTACCCATTTCCCTACGTCACCATCCACTAATTCCCTCCATAATCCCGCCCAACTAAACTCCCATACATTTTCATATGGGCGCCCCCCTCATCCACCATATCAAAACTAATCAACGCACCTCGTTTAATTCCAGACCCCCCTGTGAGTTTGACATTTAACGAGGAGGGGGGGGTCTGGAATTTAAATTAATAACCATGCTGATCTGAACGGCCTGAATACGGAGATTTAAATCAACGACCCAAGTTCAATTCTGAAACCCCCTGGGCAGTCTACGTTTAACGAANGGGGGGGGGGGGGGGGTCCATAATTTCGTCTCCCGCCAAAAATATCTTTTGCATGTTTTTACCAGTTTTGCCCATTTTTACCATGTCTTCGTCCGAGGCAGATTTTGAGCAAACGGAGGCGAAATTTCAAAATCCGAGAGAGGTTTTTACTCAACACAGGCAGAGGAACAAAACCCTTTTTTCAGTTTTTTCAATGGAGCTACGAGGCGGGAGAATCGAAGACATCTCCGAGGCCTATTTTTCCAAATTTTAAATTCTCCGTTTCAGTCCCGATTTTGCAGGAGCTGTCACGCCCAGCTGGGGACGAATTTGGCGAAACCGAAAGAGGTTTTTGTCCAGAACATGTCCATATAGAATAAAATCTTTAATTTTTCACCCAGGTTTCATCATTGAAGAGATATTCATATCTGATCAGACCCCTGTTTCACAGAAAAACCATCCATTTTTTAGGGCAACAAACTTCGAATTTCGTGGGAGTGGTGGCTATTTTTGGCCGAAGCGGTTGAACCGACTCTCAGAACTTGTCGGGATGATATATATTATTTATTGGGATGATTTTAATGTAAAAGGGTTGTATCTTCATGCCCTGTGGCTATCAAGCTGTAACTTTTTTTTTTAAACAGATCTGCCATTAATGAACCGAAGACACTTTACAGGATTCTTGCGTATGTTCACTGGTGTTGTGTTTTTCTCAGTTAAATGTTTTCTTGTTTCTGTAACCACTGTGTTTTTTGAATCTAATCTTTATGAATAACGTTATGTATCAGGATTTATCTCTGATACCCTGTTTCCGATTCAAGAGATTTAAATGTTTATCTTCTAAATATCTTCAGTTAATGAATTATTAAATGCTGGTTAGTTGAAGATATTTTCCTCATCTGTTCTTCCATTCATCATGTAAGCTGCAAAAGATCCAGTGAGTGTATTATCTCGCCCTGTGGAAGTCATCCTACCTCATTTATGGTTGTATTTCATTCCTAAGTAATTGCAGACCCCATAGCCCAATGGAGGTGTAAACTGTCTCAACCAATTTATAAACCATTTCTACAACAAAGCCCATTGTTTTCATTAACTAGCCTAATATCTTTTCAAACAAAGCTATATCAGACAGAGAGATCCCTCTCTGAGTCTTGGAGGGCTAGATCCAAGACTCGAAGCGGTTTTGATGTTGCCTCTGTGATTGCCTTTCAGCCTTGGGCAAATTACAGAGTGCTAACAGAATGGCGACTCCACTGGGGAACTTTTCCCAGTAGTACACTTTAAAGCTCCAGCTATGATCATTGATGGTGGACAGTGACCAGACACAACAAGGATGAGATCATTCACCTAGCGACTCCAATTAGCTCCAGACAGCGCCAGCTTGAAGACTCCACTGGAGGGAGAACCTGAAGCATGGCCAAGCAGCCTAGAAAGACCAGGTACTTAAGTTCGAATTGCATTCAAGACATATTTGGTTTCATCTGCAATCATGTCTTGTCTTTTTCTAAGCCTGGTCAGAAGTATATTGTTGAAGAGTATTTTGACCATCATTCAATTGATGAGTCTCAAGATATCATACCCACAACTGTAGAATATGTACATGCTCATACTCCTGTGCACATCCCAGATGCACCTGTAGAAACCCCAGTGAGACATAAGCCTCCTTCTTTGTCTCTTGCTCCTTCTAAACCTCTGGATGTTTGTAAGCCCCTTGCTTCATCCCCTCTGCTTGCAAAATTCCCAGATCGATACAAGCCTCTAGAGTTGCATCCTATTTTCCATGACCTCTCTGTCAATTACATCAATAATCTTCCTAGGTTTGATGGAGAAAATGAGAAGATCGCTGCTGAAAAGCACATTCAAAACCTTGAGGATTTCCTTGACCTTTACGAGGTTGAAGATGATGATGTCTACATCAGAATGTTTGCCCTGTCTCTGGGAGGTAAAGTTAAAGATTGGTTTAAGAACCTTCCAGCGGCAAGCATCAGAAATTTTCAGCAGTTCATGCAAGTGTTCTCAGATAGGTGGGTGGTCAGGGGAAATGTTTTCCTCCTCCTAGAAGAATATGAACACTTGAAAAGAAAGCCAGGGGAGACAGTACACCAGTTTTCAGCCAGATTAAATCAGGCATATCATGCAATAGCTGCTGATATAAGGCCTCCCCCAGAATCTGCCCACTTGCATTACCCCAATGCCTTTGATCCTGAGATGACGTTTCAGTTAAGAGAAAGGAACACTGCAAGCCTTGAAGAAATGCAACGCATTGCAGTGGATGTAGAGACCAACTTGCTGATCAAGAGGTCACAGTTGAAGGATAAAGAAATGGAGCAGCTGAAGTCATCAGAAGATAAACTGGAGATTTTGGCCAGTGCCATGGAAAAGCTGATGCAAAAGATTAACATACAAGAGGAGCTTGTTGTCCAGAGACATCATGGTCCCTTGATTTCAGAGAAAGAAAGTGCCACAGTTCCCAAGCATGCTGCTGCTCGTCCTTGGTACCATGGTTTGGATAATAACTCTTTCATGTATTCAATTCATGGCACAGTCAAAGAAGAAGCTACACCTCCATTGGCAGAGGAACAACCAGCTGATATGATGTGCATGTTCGACGACATTTCTTACTTGGATTGTCCACCCAAGTGGGATCAGTATGAAGATGATCATGAAGCTGAAACAGAGGTTGACTGTGTGGGGGAACTAGCAACATGTCATTGGCAGGAAGAAGATCATTTACCTTTCAGATGCGACAATCATCCCCTGCACAACAGTAATGACAGCGAGGGGGAAGAGACAGAAAATTTCAAAGTAAGTGAAAGCACTTTGCCCATATGTTTCTCATCTCTTCAATTCCTGAAAAGAAACTCTAGACAAGTTGAAAATAGTGAAGACATAAATGTCTCTGACCAATCAATTGATGATACCATTAAGGATATGGAGGCTGTCCTAAACCTAGAATCGCAGCACTTGCCCTCCCTCAATTTTCAAATTCTTGATGAAGGCTTAGAGCCTGAGACAAATTATGATTTAATCCAAAAGAACTCTGTACCATTGTGCTTTAAATCATTTCAAGTTTTGAAGAATACTCTTGGACAAGTGTTGAGAGATGAATACAGAAACAAGCAGGAAATTTCATTTGAGTCAATGCAGCAGTCTTGTCAGTCTTTTCAGGATCCAATAGCTGATTTGTTAGAGGGCATGTGTGGCGAAAATTATTCTTCATTCTCCAGTCATGAGACAAAATGCTGTTATGATATTGACATGGTCAGGCAATCAGATTCTTTATCTTTTGCGGCAGAGGCATCACTTCATAAAACATCAGAGCATCCACAGTCGTATGAGGAAGTGTCGAAAGACACAAAACGCATAGGGAAAAAATCGAGTTTTGATGATGGGTATGTTTTCAATTATGAGGCTGAAGCTGTAGATGCATGGTTTGATTTTGGGAATGCAACTGATCCACTGGTCATAGAAGATATAGGAATGCATATCATGCATCATGCTTTCATTGATCCTATAGCAGATTACATGGAGATTTATGTTAGCTCAAGTTGTCAAACCTGTTTACTTTACAGTGACCAAATATGTCATCTACTGCCAGTGCCTATTTCGGCCCTAATTTTCGTCAAGCGGGATGAGGAAGCCCAATCATGGGATCAACTGCTGAGTTGCCTCCATTGGAACTTTTTCATTACCTAATCGAAGCAATCACTGTTAGATTAGGGTAGGTAGGATGCCAATAAGCTCATCAGGATGAGCACTTATTTTTGTCTCTTCACAGTTTATTTGCAGTTTATAGTCCAGGGGCAACACAATGATCAGCTGGTCGACGAAATTCAGAGTTCATGGATTCTAGACACCTCCTTCAGAGCTATCTTCCCCAGGTGGAGCCTAATGTTAGAACCCTATAAATAGGGAATCGGTGTTCTGAATATTATTTATTTATTTCAGGCATATGTTTTCGCTCGCGATGCATGCCAAAAGCGGTGGAAAGTGCTCGACATTTTCCAAGTATAAGACGAGTCCCTGCGCGCAAGTTTCAAAGCGAGTCCTGGTGCATATTTAGCAAAAAATGGTGAAATGGTTTGAATGGCGAAATTTTTTACTTTGGTGGGTCAAATATAAGATTGGGTTTACTCGCCAAATTTGGGTTTTTATAACTTAGTTTGGTGAATTGAGCATGGCCCCCCTCGGCCTTTTGCTTCCATGCAGAGTTTATTTAAAAGGTTTACAAATACTTTTTGCCAAAAAATTATATTCGCCTTGGGCCAACCTTCTAATGCTCGACACCAACGGATTAAACACAGTTCAATACACCAACAACAGACACACAGAGCAGCGCGCACAACGCCAATACCAAACCCCAAAGCCCAACCCTTGTAGCTGTTGGCATATATCAACACCAAATGGTGAGTCTACCACATGCATGTGGGATATCACCCGCAGAAAATAAAAAACATATAAAACACAAAGTTTTAAACCGTGCGCCAAGTGTTGAATCAGTTTAAAAGTGTTGAACGCGAGGAAGCACGCTGACAAAGAGGGTCATGTGATGTCAGGGGATGCCATCGGACCACATCCGGTTAAACTCTGAAATCGTTCATGTGCATACGGAGGTTTGGCGCCCAACAGAGATGAAACTCCACACACAGACATTCTCCAGTCACAGCAGAAGAGGAAATGCCGAGGCTGAAATTTGGTTTTCATTCCCATTCATCGTTTCTTTTCTCAATGGGTGGACGCGCACAGAAGTAAACGCTCTCCAGGACTCTCCTCGTTACTGCGTTTGGAGCAGTTTGCCTTGTTATCTCAACATCTCTACTTGGTATTACTGCATGTACTATGGCAACTTCCATTACCAGGGAGGAAACAGTGCACCCAATTGCATCTCTGTTTCTAATAGTTCTTGGTGCTTGTTTTGTTCCACCGTTTATCATTGGAAAAGGAGGTCACAGGCATTCCCACAACCACCAGACCTGATAAAGAGGGCATGAATCGACAACCTTCAACTTCATACTGTATGAGAAAGGTTTCTCGCTATGAATTTTGTGATGATGCTCGTTGCTATTGGCATCAACATCGGCGGACTTGCAGTAGGGATATTTCCCATGGAGACTCCTGTTATTATTGTTGATGAGGATAATGATACAGAACCTAGTGGTGATGATGAAAACATAGAAAGTGATTCTAGTTCCAATGAAAAAACAAGTCTCCTTATCCAAGCAAACTGTGGTTCAGAGACCAAATGCTTGACCACCGAGTTCCCTATCAGTAGTGCTTCCTGGCGACGATGATGATTGTCAAGTTGTGTGTGAACCGTTAGCCAGTGCTGATGAAGCCTCCAAGAAGCAGCCAGAGGGTGAACTTTGCAATATATGTTGGGAGGAATACAAAGACAATGAAGAACTGGGTATTCTAGCCTGTGGCCATAAAAACCATTCGGATTGCATCAGAAAATGGTTATTACAGAAAAATCTATGCCCCATTTGCAAGAAAACAACTTTGAATGTATAAAGCCTATAAGGCAATGCAAGCACAGATTGAAATACATAATTCCTTGGGAGGAAAAATGACACAAAGCTCAGGTCACCTGTTGATGAAGGACTTCAGGATATTCTTGTTGGATTTGGGTTTTTAAGCAGATGTTGCTCGAAAAGGCATTAAGAGCCACAGGTGGTATTATTGAGAGGGTAGCTGAGCGGATTTTTTTTCTCAGCCACAAGATTCGATTGGCATGGACTTTGGTGCCAGTTCTAACAGGGATCCTAGCACATCTGATCAGGCATTACCAGATGAAGAAGTTGCATGTTAATAACATGTCAACAACAACCAATACACTAGGTGAACCTGGACCAGATTTGGCCAATGAAAGCTTTCAAGACAGGGTGCCATTGATTGTTTGAGATACGCAGATGGCCATTTAATTTCATGAATGACAGGTGGAAGGGTTCTCAAATTTAAAACTCACATTAAACTAAGTCAACCTCCCTCATACGTCACCTTACTCCTACCCCACCTACCCCCACTACCCATTTCCCTACGTCACCATCCACTAATTCCCTCCATAATCCCGCCCACCTAAACTCCCATACATTTTCATATGCGCACCCCCCTCATCCACCATATCAAAACTAATCAACGCACCTCGTTTAATTCCGGACCCCCCCGTGAGTTCGACATTTAACGAGGAGGGGGGGGGTCCGGAATTTGAATTAATAACCATGCTGATCTGAACGGCCCAAATACAGAGATTTAAATCAACGACCCAAGTTCAACTCTAGACCCCCCTGGGCGGTCTGCATTTAACGAAGGGGGTGGGGTCCAGAATTTCGTCTCCCGCCAAAAACCTCTTTTGCATGTTTTTACCAGTTTTGCCCATTTTTACCACGTCTTCGTCCAAGGCAGATTTTGAGCAAACGGTGGCGAAATGTCAAAATCCGAGAGAGGTTTTTACTCAGTACAGGCTAAGGAACAAAACCCTTTTTTCAGTTTTTTCAATGGAGCTACGAGGCGGGAGATTCGAAGACATCTCCGAGGCCTATTTTTCCAAATTTTAAATTCTCCGTTTCAGTCCCGATTTTGCAGGAGCTGTCACGGCCAGCTGGGGACGAATTTAGCGAAACCGAAAGAGGTTTTCTTCCAGCACATGTCCATCTACAATAAAATATTTCAGTTTTCTCCCAGGTGTTATCATTGACGAGAGATTCATGTCTGATCAGACCCGTGTTTCGCAGAAAAACGGTCCATTTTTTAGGGCAACAAACTCCAAATTTCGTGGGAGTGGTGGCTATTTTTGGCCGAAGCGGTTGAACCGACTCTCGGAACTTGTCGGGATGATCTATCTTATTTATTGGGATGATTTTAATGTAAAAGGGTTGGATCTTCATGCCCTGTGGCTATCAAGCTGTAACTTTTTTTTATAAACAGATCTGCCATTAATGAACGGAAGACACTTTACAGGATTCTTGCGTATGTTCATTGGTGTTGTTTTTTTCTCAGTTAAATGTTTTCTTTCTCTGTAAACACTGTGTTTTATGAATATAATATTTATGAATAGCGTTATGTCTCAGGATTTATCTCTGATACCCTGTTTCCGATTCAAGAGATTTAAATGTTTATCTTCTAAATATCTTCAGTTAATGAATTCTTAAATGCTGGTTAATTGAAGATATTTTCCTCATCTGTTCTTCCATTCATCATTTAAGCTGCAAAATATCCAGTGAGTGTATTATCTCGCCCTGTGGAAGTCATCCTACCTCGTTTATCGCTGTATTTCATTCCTAAGTAATTGCAGACCCCATAGCCCAATGGAGGTGTAAACTGTCTCAACCAATTTATAAACCCATTCTACAACGAAGCCCATTGTTTTCAGTAACTAGCCTAATATCTTTTCAAACAAAGCTATATCAGACAGAGATATCCCTCTCTGAGTCTTGGAGGGATAGATCCAAGACTCGAAGCGATTTTGATGTTGCCTCTGTGATTGCCTTTCAGCCTTGGGAAAATTACAGAGTGCTAACATAATGGTGACTCCACTAGGGAACTTTTCCCAGTAGTACACTTTAAAGCTCCAGCTATGATCACTGATGGTGGACAGTGACCATACACAAGAAGGCTGATATCATTCACCTGGCGACTCCAATCAGCTCCAGACAGCGCCAGCTCGAAGACTCCACTGGAGGGAGAATCTGAAGCATGGCTAAGCATCCTAGAAAGACCAGGTACTCAAGTTCGAATTGCATTCAAGACATATTTGGTTTCATCTGCAATCATGTATTATCTTTTTCTAAGCCTGGTCAGAAGTATATTATTGAAGAGTATTTTGACCATCATTCAATTGATGAGTCTCAAGATATCATACCCACAACTGTAGAATATGTACATGCTCATACTCCTGTGCACATCCCAGATGCACCTGTAGAAACCCCAGTGAGACATAAGCCTCCTGCTTTGTCTCTTGCTCCTGCTAAACCTCTGGATGTTTGTAATCCCCTTGCTTCATCCCCTGTGCTTGCAAAAGTCCCAGAGCGATACAAGCCTCTAGAGTTTCCTCATATTCTCCATGATCTCCCTGTCAATTACATCAATAATCTGCCTAGGTTTGATGGAGAAAATGAGAAGATCACTGCTAAAAAGAACATTCAAAACCTTGAGGATTTCCTTGACCTTTATGAGGTTGAAGATGATGATGTCTACATCAGAATGTTTTCCCTGTCTCTGGGAGGTAAAGTTAAAGATTGGTTTAAGAACCTTCCAACCGCAAGCATCAAAAATTTTCAGCAATTCATGCAAGTGTTCTCAGATAGGTGGGTGGTCAGGGGAAATGTTTTCCTCCTCCTAGAAGAATATGAACACTTGAAAAGAAAGCCAGGGGAGACAGTACATCATTTTTCAGCCAGATTCAATCAGGCATATCATGCAATACCTGCTGATATAAGGCCTCCCCCAGGATCTGCCCACTTTCATTACCCCAATTCCTTTGATCCTGAGATGACGTTTCAGTTAAGAGAAAGGAACACTGCAAGCCTTGAAGAAATGCAGCGCATTGCAGTGGATGTAGAGACCAACTTGCTGATCAAGAGGTCACAGTTGAAGGATAAAGAAATGGAGCAGCTGAAGTCATCAGAAGATAAACTGGAGATTTTGGCCAGTGCCATGGAAAAGATGATGCAGAAGATTAACATACAAGAGGAGCTTGTTTTCCAGAGACATCATGGTCCCTTGATTTCAGAGAAAGAAAGTGCCACAGTTCCCAAGCATGCTGTTTCTCGTCCTTGGTACCATGGTTTGGATAATAACTCTTTCATGTATTCAATTCACGACACAGTCAAAGAAGAAGCTACACCTCCACTGGCAGAGGAACAACCAGCTGATATGATGTGCATGTTCGACGACATTTCTTACTTGGATTGTCCACCCAAGTGGGATCAGTATGAAGATGATCATGAAGATGAAACAGAGGTTGACTGTGTGGGGGAACTAGAAAAATGTCATTGGCAAGAAGAATATCATTTACCTTTCAGATGCGACAATCAGCCCCTGCACAACAGTCATGACAGCGAGGGGGAAGAGACAGAAAATTTCAATGTAAGTGAAAGCACTTTGCCCATATGTTTCTCATCTCTTCAATTCCTGAAAAGAAACTCTAGACCAGTTGAAAATAGTGAAGACATAAATGTCTCTGACCAATCAATTGATGATACCATTAAGGATATGGAGGCTGTCCTAAACCTAGAATCGCAGCACTTGCCCTCCCTCAATTTTTAAATTCTTGATGAAGGCTTAGAGCCTGAGACAAATTATGATTTAATCCAAAAGAACTCTGTACCATTGTGCTTTAAATAATTTCAAGTTTTGAAGAAGACTCTTGGACAAGTGTTGAGGGATGAATACAGAAACAAGCAGGAAATTTCATTTGAGTCAATGCAGCAGTCTTGTCAGTCTTTTCAGGATCCAATAGCTGATTTGTTAGAGGGTATGTGTGGCCAAAATTATTCTTCATTCTCCAGTCATGAGACAAAATGTTGTTATGATATTGACATGGTCAGGCAATCAGATTCTTTATCTTTTGCGGCAGAGGCATCACTTCATAAAACATCAGAGCATCCACAGTCGTATGAGGAAGTGTCGAAAGACACAAAACGCATAGGGAAAAAATCGAGTTTTGATGATGGGTATGTTTTCAATTATGAGGCTGAAGCTGTAGATGCATGGTTTGATTTTGGGAATGCAACTGATCCACTGGTCATAGAAGATATAGGAATGCATATCATGCATCATGCTTTCATTGATCCTATAGCAGATTACATGGAGATTTATGTTAGCTCAAGTTGTCAAACCTGTTTACTTTACAGTGACCAAATATGTCATCTACTGCCAGTGCCTATTTCGGCCCTAATTTTCGTCAAGCGGGATGAGGAAGCCCAATCATGGGATCAACTGCTGAGTTGCCTCCATTGGAACTTTTTCATTACCTAATCGAAGCAATCACTGTTAGATTAGGGTAGGTAGGATGCCAATAAGCTCATCAGGATGAGCACTTATTTTTGTCTCTTCACAGTTTATTTGCAGTTTATAGTCCAGGGGCAACACAATGATCAGCTGGTCGACGAAATTCAGAGTTCATGGATTCTAGACACCTCCTTCAGAGCTATCTTCCCCAGGTGGAGCCTAATGTTAGAACCCTATAAATAGGGAATCGGTGTTCTGAATATTATTTATTTATTTCAGGCATATGTTTTCGCTCGCGATGCATGCCAAAAGCGGTGGAAAGTGCTCGACATTTTCCAAGTATAAGACGAGTCCCTGCGCGCAAGTTTCAAAGCGAGTCCTGGTGCATATTTAGCAAAAAATGGTGAAATGGTTTGAATGGCGAAATTTTTTACTTTGGTGGGTCAAATATAAGATTGGGTTTACTCGCCAAATTTGGGTTTTTATAACTTAGTTTGGTGAATTGAGCATGGCCCCCCTCGGCCTTTTGCTTCCATGCAGAGTTTATTAAAAAGGTTTACAAATACTTTTTGCCAAAAAATTATATTCGCCTTGGGCCAACCTTCTAATGCTCGACACCAACGGATTAAACACAGTTCAATACACCAACAGCAATAACACAGAGCAGCGCGCACAACGCCAATACCAAACCCCAAAGCCCAACCCTCGGGCTCATTTCATTGACACTACATGTAGTTGCTGGCATATATCAATGCCAAATGGTGAGTCTACCACATGCATGTGGGATATCACCCGCAAAAAAAAAAAAAATATAAAACACAAAGTTTTAAACCGTGCGCCAGGTGTTGAATCAGTTTAAAAGTGTCGAACGCGAGGAAGCACGCAGACAAAGAGGGTCATGTGATGTCAGGGGATGCCATCGAACCACATCCATTTAAACTCTGAAATCGTTCATATGCATACGGAGGTTTGGCACTCAGCAGAGATGAAACTCCACACACAAACATTCTCCAGTCACAGCAAAAGAAGAAATGCTGAGGCTGAAAGTTGGTTTTCATTCCCATTCATCATTTCTTTTCTCAATGGGTGGACACGCACAGAAGTAAACGCTCTCCAGGACTCTCCTCGTTACTGCATTTGGAGCAGTTTGCCTTGTTATCTCAACATCTCTACTTGGTATTACTACATGTACTATGGCAACTTCCATTACCAGGGAGGAAACTGTACACCCAATTGCATCTCTGCTTCTAATAGTTCTTGGTGCTTGTTTTGTTCCACCGTTTATCATTGGAAAAGGAGGTCACAGGCATTCCCACAACCACCAGACCTGATAAAGAGGGCATGAGTCGACAACCTTCAACTTTAGACTGTATGAGAAAGGTTGCTCGCTATGAATTTTGTGATGATGCTCGTTGCTATTGGCATCAACATCGGCGGACTTGCGGTAGGGATATTTCCCATGGATACTCATGTTATTATTCTTGACGAGGATAATGATACAGAACCTGATGGTGATGATGAAAACATAGAAAGTGATTCTAGTTCCAATGAAAAAACATGTCTCCTTATCCAAGCAAACTGTGGTTCAGAGACCAAATGCTTGACCACCGAGTTCCCTATCAGTAGTGCTTCCTGGCGACGATGATGATTGTCAAGTTGTGTGTGAACCGTTAGCCAGTGCTGATGAAGCCTCCAAGAAGCAGCCAGAGGGTGAACTTTGCAATATATGTCGGGAGGAATACAAAGACAATGAAGAACTGGGTATTCTAGCCTGTGGCCATAAAAACCATTCGGATTGCATCAGAAAATGGTTATTACAGAAAAATCTATGCCCCATTTGCAAGAAAACAACTTTGAATGTATAAAGCCTGTAAGGCAATGCAAGAACAGATTGAAATACATAATTCCTTGGGAGGAAAAATGACACAAAGCTCAGGTCACCTGTTGATGAAGGACTTACGGATATTCTTGTTGGATTTGGGTTTTTAAGCAGATGTTTCTCAAAAAGGCATTAAGAGCCACAGGTGGTATTATTGAGAGGGTAGCTGAGCGTATTTTCTTTCTCAGCCACAGTATTCGATTGGCATGGATTTTGGTGCCAGTTATAACAGGGATCCTAGCACATCTGATCAGGCATTACCAGATGAAGAAGTTGCCTGTTAATAACATGTCAACAACAACCAATACACTAGGTGAACCTGGGCCAGATTTGGCCAATGAAAGCTTTCAAGACAGGTTGCCATTGATCGTTTGAGATACGCGGATGGCCATTTAATTTCATGAATGACAGGTGGAAGGGTTCTCAAATTTAAAACTCACATTAAACTAAGTCAACCTCCCTCATACGTCACCTTACTCCTACCCCACCTACCCCCACTACCCATTTCCCTACGTCACCATCCACTAATTCCCTCCATAATCCCGCCCACCTAAACTCCCATACATTTTCATATGTGCGCCCCCCTCATCCACCATATCAAAACTAATCAACGCACCTCGTTTAATTCCAGACCCCCCCGTGAGTTCGACATTTAATGAGGAGGGGGGGGTCTGGAATTTGAATTAATAACCATGCTGATCTGAACGGCCCAAATACAGATATTTAAATCAACGACACAAGTTCAATTCCGGACCCCCCCGGGCAGTCTGCGTTTAACGAAGTGGGGGGGGGGGTCCGGAATTTCGTCTCCCGCCAAAAACCTCTTTTGCATGTTTTTACCAATTTTGCCCATTTTTACCACGTCTTCGTCCGAGGCATATTTTGAGCAAACGGAGGCGAAATTTCAAAATCTGAGAGAGGTTTTTACTCAGCACAGGCTGAGGAACAAAACCCCTTTTTCAGTTTTTTCAATGGAGCTACGAGGCGGGATATTAGAAGACATCTCCGAGGCCTAGTTTTCTAAATTTTAAATTCTTCGTTTCAGTCCCGATTTTGCAGGAGCTGTCATGGCTAGCTGGGGACGAATTTGGTGAAACCGAGAGTGGTTTTTGTCCAGAACATGTCCATATACAATAACCTCTTTCAATTTTCTCCCAGGTTTCATCATTGAAGAGAGATTCATGTCTGATCAGACCCCTATTTTGCAGAAAAAACGGTCCATTTTTTAGGGCAACAAACTTCGAATTTCGTGGGAGTGGTGGCTATTTTTGGCCGAAGCGGTTGAACCGACTCTCGGAACTTGTCGGGATGATCTATATTATTTATTGGGATGATTTTAATGTAAAAGGGTTGGATCTTCACGCCCTGTGGCTATCAAGCTGTAACTTTTTTTTTTAAATAGATCTGCCATTAATGAACGGAAGACACTTTACAGGATTCTTGTGTATGTTCACTGGTGTTGTGTTTTTCTCAGTTAAATGTTTTCTTTCTCTGTAACCACTGTGTTTTCTGAATCTAATCTTTATGAATAGCGTTATGTCTCAGGATTTATCTCTGATACCCTGTTTCCGATTCAAGAGATTTAAATGTTTATCTTCTAAATATCTTCAGTTAATGAATTCTTAAATGCTGGTTAGTTGAAGATATTTTCCTCATCTGTTCTTCCATTCATCATTTAAGCTGCAAAAGATCCAGTGAGTGTATTATCTCTCCCTGTGGAAGTCATCCTACCTCGTTTATGGTTGTATTTCATTCCTAAGTAATTGCAGACCCCATAGCCCAATGGAGGTGTAAACTGTCTCAACCAATTTATAAACCCTTTCTACAACAAAGCCCATTGTTTTCATTAACTAGCCTAATATCTTTTCAAACAAAGCTATATCAGACAGAGAGATCCCTCTCTGAGTCTTGGAGGGCTAGATCCAAGACTCGAAGCGGTTTTGATGTTGCCTCTGTGATTGCCTTTTAGCCTTGGGCAAATTACGGAGTGCTAACAGGACATAGGTGAAACACAACAACAATTATAAGCATAACAATCATTATGATCTACTAGTCAGTGAACCAGAATATTACAATTGCCATAATTATGGACATAAAGCTACAGACTGTCACTTAAATAATTACAAGTCTGATTTGATCCCCACTACTGAAAATGTCAAAGTTTAGAAGAAGAAAGTAGATGACAAGTGTGGACTAGTGCTATCAGCCCAAAGAAAAAAGAATCCCTGGTATATTTACAGTGGATGCTCCAAACACATGACTAGAGACAAAAGTAAGTTTCTAACTCTAAGTGATAGCAAATCAGGGAATGCAACTTTTGGAAATGATGCACCAGGAAAGATAAAAGGTAAAGGAATTGTAAGTTTGAGTAATGCCAAAAGGAAAGCTCAAGATGTGCTGTTTGTAGAAGGTTTGAAACATAATCTTCTTAGTGTCAGTCAAGTCTGTGACCAAGGGTGTGAAGTTGTTTTTACCTCTAAAGACTATAGAATAAAATATGTGGATTCGGGACAACTAGTTGCAAAAGGTATAAGAACACAAAACAATGTCTATGTATTAAAAGAAAAAAAAGAAGAATGTCACTTAAGAAAATATGATGAAAGTTGGTCGTGGCATAAGAGACTTGGTCACCTAAATTTTGATCACATAATGAAACTCAGAAACAATGGGGTATTAAAAGATCTTCCGAAGATATCAAAGCCATATGAGTCTGTTTGTAAACCCTGTCAGATAGGAAAGCTTACTCACACTCAGATCAAATCTAAAAAATTTCCTTCAATAGAAAAACCTCTCCAGTTAGTACATATGGATATATGTGGACCATCAAGGAAAGAAGGTACAGGAAAACAAAATTACATTATGTTGATTATTGATGACTATTCTAGATTAACTTGGGTTGCCTTTTTGAAAGAAAAATCTGAAGCATTTGAAAAATTCAAAGTGTTTAAGGCTTTGACTGAGAATCAAATAGGAAAAAGATTAAAGGTAGTAAGGCCTGATAGAGGAGGAGATTTTAGTTCAAGGAACTTTAAATATTTCTGTGATAAACATGGGATCAAAAGAGAGTACACAATTCCAAGGACTCCACGGAAAAATGGAGTTGTTGAGAGGCAGAATAGGTAAATACAACAAATGGCAAGATCAATGATGAATGAAAGGAACATACCTTAGACATATTGGGTGGAAGCAATTCATACAGTTGTTCATATCCTTAACAAAGCTCATCTCAGGCCACACAGTGACAAGACTCCTTATGAACTATGGTTTGGAATATCTGCTTCAATCAAGCATTTAAAGTCTTCGGGAGTAAATGTTATATCCAGAACAATGATGAAAATATTGACATATATGATGACAGGGCTGATGAAGACATCTTCTTGGGTTATGCTACAAATAGTAAAGGGTACAGATGCTACAATAAGAGACTGCATAAACTAGTTGATTGTATAGACATAAAAGTTCATGAAGAAATCCCGGTCAAGAATGTAGGCAGTGCTGAACCAAGAACAAAAGATATAGTTGAAGATGAAGATGAACAAGTCCAAGGATCAGAAAAGGAAGAATATGAATCAAATGAAGATACGAATACTCAGACTGACACAAACCATCAAAAAGAAGCAAAATCACCTCTCAGAATTATTAGAAAGAATCATCTTGAAAATCAGATAATTGGGGATATATGTAAAGGAGTTCAGACAAGAAGGAAATTGATTAAAGACTCAAAACAATCTCATGTTGCCTTTTTATCTATGACTGAACCTAAAATTTTTGAGGAAGCTATCCAGGATGATGATTGGATTGGAGCAATGAATGAAGAGTTTGATCAAATTGAAAAGAACAATACTTGGGAGCTTGTCCCTAGACCTGAATATAAGAATGTAATAGGTTCCAAATGGGTGTTCAAGAATAAAATGAATGAAAAAGGGAAAGTTGTTATAAATAAAACTAGACTGGTCTGTAAAGGGTATGCACAAGTTGAAGGTTAGGACTTTGATGAAACCTTTGCACCAGTGGCAAGATTGGAAGCTGTCAGAATGTTTCTTGCCTATTCATGTCATAAAAACTTTAAAGTTTATCAGATGGATGTTAGGTCAACATTTCTTAATGGAGATCTAGAGGAAGAAGTATATATGGAGCAACCTGAAGGATTCTCATTGACATATTATTCTAATTATGTTTGTAAGTTGAATAAGCTCTTATATGGACTAAAACAAGCACCACGAGCTTGGTATTATAGACTGGACAAATTTTTACAAGAAAAAGGGTTCAAGAAAGGTATTATTGACAGTAACCTTTACATTAAGTCTGAAGGTGATAATTTACTAGTTGTTTTGGTTTATGTAGATGATATTATTTTTGGCTTTACTAATGAATCATCTGTCTAGTGGTTTGCTAACTCTATGCAAACAGAATTTGAAATGTCCATGATAGGAGAACTGTCATATTTTCTTGGCTTATAAGTAAAACAAAGTTCTGCAGGCATATTTATTTTTCAAGAAAAATATTTGAAAGAGATGTTGAAGAAATTTCAGATGGAAGATTCCTCTCCAGTTAGCACACCTATGGTGGTTGGTTGCAAGCTCAATAAAAATTATGTTTCACTGGATGTTGATCAAAGGACATATCGCTCTATGATAGGCAGTCTTCTGTACATCACATCATCCCGTCCTGATATAATGCAAGCTGTTGGAATGGTAGGTTGTTATCAGTCTTCTCCTAAACAAATTCATTTGGTAGCTGTCAAAAGGATATCTAAAAACTTGAAGGGAACAATGACTTATGGTCTGTGGTGTCCCAGAAATCAGAATTTCCAGTTAACTGCTTATTCAGATGCAGATTGGGCAAACTGTGTTGATGAGAGAAAAAGCACCAGTGGAGGAGCATTCTTTCTTGGTGACTCATTAGTAGCATGGCTTAGTAAAAATAAAGGATCCATTTCATTATCAACTACAGAGGCATAATACATTGATGTTGCTACTTGATGCACACAAATTTTATCGATGATACAAACTCTTGCAGATTCGAGGGTAACTTACACTAATCCCATTCCAATTCACTGTGATAACACCAATGCCATTAGTGTCTTCAAGAATCCTATTCTTCATTCCAAGACTAATCATATTCCAATAAAGTACCATTTTCTCAGAGAACAAGTTACAAACAGAATTGTTCACTTGAATTATATACCTTCTACAGAACAGATTGCAAATATATTTACAAAACCATTAGCAGCAACCCCTTTTGGATATCTTCATCAAAAGTTGGGGGTTATAATTTCTTTTGTCTAATTTGTTCACTTGGTCAGGGGGAATACTTATTGCATATCTGGTGTACTTCTAAGATGCTTCTAGTTGACAGGGGGAGTATGTACTGCAACAGCCCAGGGGGAGCGTGTTTCTTCTTTGACATTGATGTCAAAGGGGGAGAAATTGTGGTAATTTATTTCAGGATGTGATTTCAAGGATGCTACAGGAAAGTTATAGTGGTTGCCATCAATGCCAAAGGGGGAGAATGTTGAAAAATATTTAACAGACAGTGCATGCTTGTTTGCTTGTCATTGATGGGAAGTACAACAATGAAGATGGCATGAGTACAAAAAGTATGTAATAGATGGGCATTATGAGAATACATTGCAGAGAAGATTCAAATAAGCTCAGAAGAGATAGTGCAGAGGACTGTTGGCAGATCATCGATGGCAATATCAGAGTAAGCAGAACAAAGTAAGCTCGAGAGGAGAAGCATTTCTGATCGTTGGATCCCATTCAAAATTCCTGAAAGAAGGAGGACCTTCATATCTGTTAGTAGACAAGAAGAACACACAGAAGAGGAGGATAGATCTCAGGCATCAAATCTGAGCATAAGTTCTGACCATCGTTGGATCAGGGAGAACTTGCACGTTCATTAAAGTGCAAGGAGAAGTGGGCTCACCAAATCCTAAAAGAAGGAGGACCGTCCATCTTCCGGCAGGACACGTGGTGAAATATCATCATGTCACTGACTGGAAAGTCAAAGGAATGGGGTTCCCTAACCTCTCAAATTCGCGATATGCGAAATCGCGAAACTATCTTAGCCGTCAGATCAAGGTTTGTTCTGGACCGTTGATCCAGCTCCATCTTGGAGTATGTCCTATCGCGCCTTGGAGTGATGAGAACCTCCATCTAAGGAATAGTGAGATGCAAGATCGCGAAAATATCAGGACCATCGGATCACCAAGAACATGGATCGTTGATCTGAGCTCCATCTCGAAGATTCGCCTATCGCGACTTGGAGAGGCAAGAAACATAACCACTGAAATCATGATATGCGAAATCGTGATTTAATCGCAGCCGTCAGATCAAGCTATGATCTGGACCATTGATCTGACTCCATTTCGAAGTTTCGTGAATCGTGACTTGGAGAGGAAAGAAACATAACCACAAGAAAGCCAAAATCGCAATATGTGAAATCGCGATATGATCTGAGCTGTTGAATCAAGATCAGATCTGAACCGTTGAATCATAGGACAAGTGGCAAGCGATTGGAATTTCACTGACTTGGATTCAACGGAGCATGGTGTGGAAACTAGAAAAATATGAAGCACCTTTTGGCACAACCTATGGTCACCGTCGTTGGTCATGAGAAGGGAAGGAGTTAGTTCAAATAAGCTCCATTTCGGGGTTTCGGGGATCGCGACTTGGAGAGTCAAGATGCCTCATCTCCAGATTCACGAAATGCAAAATTGCGAAAGTGCTTTATGCATAAGCGCGTGGTCACAGCCATTGGGCACATCAATGGAAGATGGAGAAAGAAGCTAGAGGTTCTAATCTTCACCACAGGGATCCCAAAATGCCGAATTATGAAATGGAAAAATAGGAACAAGATTCTTTATTCTTAATCAAATGGTTCAAGTGAGTTTGAATATGATCAGAGGGCTACTGTTCCATCTCATAGTTAATTGATCAGTTACAAATCTATTAGCTAAACTAATTCATGATTCTTGATCTGTTGACTTTTCAGTTGCTTAGATGGTTTTCTTTTGCCTAAGAAGATGCGAAGTGTAATTGCTGTGGGTGTGGTGCATAAAAGAAAAAGATACAGACTGTACGTGGTTGGTTGTTCTGGACGAAAAATGAATTAAACTGTAAGAAAGGGAAAATCACAGGATGCGCAGTGTGAGACTAAAAATATGTGCAGTGTGAGATAAAAATCATAGAAGAGTAATAGATGAGGAAAAGACTTGAAGCAGAGAAGAACGACAGAACAAGTTGAAGCAGAGCAGAATTGCAGAACAGACAAAGGAAGAGAAGAATTGTAGAACAGTTAGAAGAAGCCCAGATTTATAGAACAGAGAAGAAGTGGTAAGAATCAATTTATCTGTGTATTTGGTTGTTTTATTATTCATTTATATTCCAGGGTGGTTGGGAGGTGCTAGGGAGGACTGTTGTCCTCAGAGGTTCAAGTGGGAGCTTGAACACATGGAGTTGTAGCTTCCATGTGGTTGCAGCCATAGAAGCTAGGGTGGCAAGGTGGTGCAAGGGAGAACAAGTGTTCTCTATTATACAGGTTGGAGCTTGTGTAAGTGGATGTTGGTGCTTCCATCCAGTTGGTGCTGGAACATTAGGGGAGTTGGTGCTTCCTTCTAGTGGGTGCTAGAGAAACAAGAGAGTCAGTGCTCTCAAACAAGTTGCAGCTTGTAAAACAAAGGTAGCAGCCTCATATTGAGTTGGTGCTTGATTATAGATGATGTATAGAACTTAAAAGACTGCCTATCATTTCGAAGAAGAAGAGGTTTTCTCCCTTTATGGGTTTCCTCATGAAAATTTGTCTCTATGTATACCTTATGTGTGACTGATGCTTATTACTTTTATTGTCCATATGTTGTATAATGTTGATGACCACTTGAAGAAAGATTAAGAATGTATTGATAAACTTAAAAAAATTTAAGCACAATAACAACTGAGTCACCCCCCCCCCCTCTCAGTTGTCTTA
>ML777385.1:505375-522795 GCA_009831015.1 Picea engelmannii | reverse complement strand
AACAAAGATAAATCCAGTACTAGAGAAGCATCTTTTAAAGCAGACAAGAATACTGATTCAGAATTAGATGATATTGAGGAAAAATTTGTGAGAAGGTTAAAGAAAGGATCAGGAAAATATCAAGGGAAGTTGCCCTTCAAATGATTTAACTATGGTAAGATAGGTCATTTTGCATCTAAGTGTCCCCATCAGAAAAAGGACTAGAACTTTGATGATGAAAAGAAGTACAAATACAAGAAATATAATATAAAGAAAAGTTTGGTTGCAAATAATGGCAATTCCTCAGAAGACACCGATAGTGACTCTTCCTGTGAAAATAAGGCAAATGACTTCATGCTTGTGGCCAAAGAGTATTGTGATAATAAAAGCATAGGAAGTGATGATAATGATGAAGAAGTTGTGGTTGATATGGAAGGAGAACTGATCAGTGCACTGGAAGAAATTGGCAGACTCAGAATTAAGAACAGAAAGCAAAAACAATTGCTAATATAGTTCGAGAAAGACAGTAAACAGCCTGATGAAGAATTTGCCCTGCTGAAAGTGAAATTAGAAGAGGCAAAGAAAATAGAAGACATACTAAAACAACAATTGTCAGATAAGAAAGCCAATTGTGAAGCCTTAGAATAAGAGATAGTAAAAACAAGAAACGAAATGGAGAAGTTTAAGGGATTGTATCATCAAAATCTGCCAAGTATTAAAGCCTCAGAAGGATTAACCTCCATTCTAAATCAGCAAAGAAATTCAAAATTGAAAGTTGGATTGGGATATGAAGAAGGATCAAGTAGTGATCATCCAAGTAATACAGAACCTATCAAGTTTGTCAAATCCTCAAACATTGACAACAGTCACTCTGCAGAAACAAAGAAGGAAAATCAACCACCAAGAAGGAATGAAAGAAAAAGCACCACAACCAAATTTGTAGATCAGAAAGATTATCAGCATGAAATAAATCGACCTCCTCAAAGAAGACAGATTTTTTCAAGGTACAAAGATTTTTTCTATGGTTATTGTTTTTTCTGCTCTATTTTTGGTCACAAAGCTATAAACTTCTCTTTAAGATTAAGATATGAACAATCAAGATATTCAATGAATAACTATCTTCCACAACAAAGATCGAGACAACCAAGCAACAAACAATCACAGACTATAAATCATGTGATGACTGGGAGAAGGACACAGGTGAAACACAACAACAATTATAAGCATAAAAATCGTTATGATCTACTATTCAGTGAACCAGAATGTTACAGCTGCCATAATTATGGACATAAAGCTGCAAACTGTCTCTTAAAGAATTACAAGTTAGATTTGATCCCCACTATTGAAAATGTCAAAGTTTGGAAGAAGAAAGTAGATGACAAGTGTGGACTAGTACTATCAGCCCAAAGAAAAAAGAATCCCTGGTATATTGATAGTGGATGCTCCAAACACATGATTGGAGACAAAAGTAAGTTTCTAACTCTAAGTGATAGAAAATTAGAGAATGCAACTTTTGGAAATGATGCACCAAGAAAGATAAAAGGTAAAGGAATTGTAAGTTTGAGTAATGGAAAAAGGAAAGCTCAAGATGTGTTGTTTGTAGAAGGCTTGAAAAATAATCTTCTTAGTGTCAGTCAAGTTTGTAACCAAGGGTGTGAAATTGTTTTTACCTCTAAAGACTGTAAAATTGTTTTTACCTCAAAATTCCTGAAAGAAGGAGGACCGTCATATCTGTTAGTAGACAAGAAGAACACACAGAAGAGGAGGATAGATCTCAGGCATCAAATATGAGCATAAGTTCCGACCATCGTTGGATCAGGGAGAACCTGCACGTTCATTAAAGTGCAAGGAGAAGTGGGCTCACAAAATCCTAAAAGAAGGAGGACCGTCCATCTTCAGGCAGGACACGTGGTGAAATATCATCATGTCGCTGACTAGAAATTCAAAGGAACGAGGTTCCCTAACCTCTTGAATTCGCGATATACAAAATCACGAAACTATCTTAGTCGTCAAATCGAGGTTTGTTCTAGACTGTTGACCCAGCTCCATCTCAGAGTCTCACCTATCGCTACTTGGAGTGAGGAGAACCTCCATCTAACGAACAATGATATGCGAGATCATGAAAATATTTGGACTGTCGGATCACCAAGAACGTGGACCATTGATCTGAGCTCCATCTCGGAGCTTCCCCTATCGCGACTTGGAGAGGCAAGAAACATAACCACCAAAATTGCGATATGCGAAATCATGATTTAATCGTAGCCGTCAAATCAAGGTGTGATCTAGACCGTTGATCCGACTCCATTTCGAAGTTTTGCGAATCACAACTTGGAGAGGCAAGAAACATAACCACAAGAACGTCAAAATCGTGATATGTGAAATCGTGATATGATATGAGCTGTTGAATCAAGATTAGATCTGAACTGTCGAATCATAGGACAAGTGGCAAGCAATTGGAATTTCGCTGACTTGGAGTCAATGGAGCATGGTGTGGAAAATCACAAAATATGAAGCACCTTTTGGCACAGCCTATGGTCATCGTCGAAGGTCATCAGAAGGGAAGGAGTCTGTTTAGATAAGCTCCATTTCAGGGTTTTGGGGATCACGACTTGGAGAGTCGATATGCCTCATCTCCAGATTCATGAAATGGGAAATTGTGAAAGCTCTTTATGCATAAGCATGTGGTCACATCCATTGGGCACATCAATGGAAGATGGAGGAAGAGGCTAGAGGTGCTAAGCTTCACCACAGGGATCCCGAAATGTCGAATTATGAAATGGCGAAACATGCACAAGATTCTTTATTCTTAATCCAATGGTTCAAGTGAGTTTGAATATGATCGGAGGGCTACTGTTCCATCTCATAGTTAATTGATCAGTTACAAATCTGTTAGCTAAACCGAGTCATGATTCTTGATCGGTTGGCGTTTCAGTTTCCTAGACGGTTTTCTTTTGCCTAAGAAGATGTGAAGTGTAACTACTATGGGTGTGGTGCATAAAAGAAAAAGATACAAACTATATGTGGTTGGTTGTTCTGGATGAAAAATGAATTAAACTGTAAGAAAGGGAAAAACACAGGATACGCAGTGTGAGACTAAAAATATGTGTAGTGTGAGATAAAACTCAGAGAAGAGTAATAGATGAGGAAAAGACTTGAAGCAGAGTAGAATGACAGGACAAGTTGAAGCAGAGAAGAATGACGGAACAAGTTGAAGCAGATCATAATGACAGAACAAGTTGAAGCAGAGCAGAATGATAGAATAATTTGAAGCAGAGAAGAATGACAGAACAAGTTGAAGTAGAGCAGAATTGCAGAACAGACAAAGGAAGAGAAGAATTGCAGAATAGTAGAAGAAGACCAGATTTACAGAACAGAGAAGAAGTGGTAAGAATCGATTTATCTGTGTAGTTGGTTGTTTAATTATTCATTTATATTCTAGGGTGGTTGGGAGGTTCTAGGGAGGATTGTTGTCCTCAAAGGTTCAAGTGGGAGCTTCAACACATGGAATTGTAGCTTCCATCTTGTTGCAGCCAAAGAAACTAGGGTGGCAGGGTGGTGCAAGGGAGAACAAGTGTTCTCTGTTATACAGGTTGGAGCCTGTGTAACTGGAATTTGGTGCTTCCATCCAGTTGGTGTTGGAACATTAGGAGAGTTGGTGCTTCCTTCTAGTGGGTGCTAGAGAAACAAGAGAGTCGGTGCTCTCAAAAAAGATGTAGCTTGTAAAGCAGAGGTAGCAGCCTCACTTTGAGTTGGTGCTCAATTATAGATGATGTACAGAACTTAAAAGACTACCTATCATTTTGAAGAAGAAGAGGTTTTCTCATGAAAATCTGTCTTTGTGTATACCTTATGTGTGACTGATGCTCATTACTTTTATTGTCCATATGTTGTATAATGTTGATGACCACTTGAAGAAATATTAAGAATGTATTAATAAACTTAAAACTTTTTAAGCACAAAAACAACTGATTCACCCCCCCCCCCCTCTCAGTTGTCTTAGTAATTTCAACACCCTCTACCCTTTAACTACTAATCATGATAAACAATAAATCTATAACCACTTTATTCAATGTTCAACAAAACGCTTGTCATACCTAAGACTTATTTTACCCCTATAACATCTATACCCACTAACCCCTCCAATATCTCTCACCCTAATTCCTATAAACCCAATCCCTACATGGATCGTCAATTCACCAGATATCCTATGGGGTGCATGAGTCATTAAAATGCCTAACTTCCATCACCCAAATCCTTAGTCAACTAAAACCCCTAACTTCCAACACCAATATTCATCCTCATATTATCCATAGAGGAATGACAAATCACTAACCCCTCTAATATCTTTCACACCTAATTCCTATAGCCCAATCCCATAATATTTAAAACCCTTGAACATTATATCATAACCAATTTAATTTTCATTCGCTATCAAGCAAGTACCCTAACCCTTGTCCCCAATAACCCTTAATCCCTAAATTATATAACTACTAACCCTTGTAATCTCTAATATTGAACTCTTATAACCCCTTATCCCTATCACATGTAATTGATATAATCCATAACCATTATAAGTTGTGTCACATGTTTCATCCTTAAACTCTATAAAAAATAATTCCTAACCCTTATATTCCATAACAATTATAAGGATTACCATCTAATAACTACATACACTAATGTATGGAACCCTAAACTCATAACCTTTATAACCCTCAACCCTTTTCATCACTAATGTCTAACTTATATCACTTATAATATGTAACCCCTGTAACTATAATTTGTAAGCCTATTACCTACAACCATTATTACCCCAGTAACTATCTAACCCCTATAAACACAAACCCCTAAAAGTCTATGGCCACTAACCCTTATAATCACTATAACTTGTTTCCCCAAATACATATGACCGACAACCACTATAATTTTTAGAATCCCCAATCCCTAAGCCCTTGAAAATTTAACCCTAATATTAAACCCTTATAACCTTGAACATGTACATTAGCTATAACATCTATCCATTATTAGTACTAGTCTATTACCTATATTACCCCTAATCACTAACCTCTATGATGTAAACCCCAAACAAGAAAATCCTAAATTATTACCCCTAAGCACCTAATCCATATATCTCATAAACATTAATCCTTATAAGCCTCAAACCATATAACCACTTTACTCCATAACACTATAAGTTTTATCATCCCTAACACTTAACCCTTAATTCTATCCATACCTAACCCCTATAAACACCAATCTTAAACCCTATAGAGCACAATTCTAAACCAATATAGCCCAAATAACCTTGATCTGAACTCTAAATCCTAATAAGCTTAACTACCAAAACCCCTAACCCATATAACCATTAACCTTTAACTCTTATAACATTTATAATGGATAAAGCCTATTCTCAAACCCCTACAAACCCTCACCCATATTACATTAATTAGTACAACCCTTATAATACATAAATTGAAATAAATGTGACCTATCATCTTAAAACTATAATCTATGATAACTCATGAACCCCAATCCCTAACAAAAAAGACTGTAGTCAATATAATCATTGTAACCCTTAATTTGTAATGATTATAACCCTTGATCACTATTATTGATATTACCTCCAAACTGGAAATTCTAAAACCCATAACCCATAACCCATTTAACCTTTGTAAATCTAACCCATATAAACCATATCAATCCCAACCTATAAACTATGTTACCGTTGATCCAAAGCATTCTCACTACTAACCCTTATAACCAATATAATCCCTAGGAAATACAACCCCTAACCCTTATAATTATTTTATCCACTAACCACAAAAATCATAATCACACTTAACGTTAAGAAGATTCAAGTAAGACCTAAGAACCTTAAGTTCTTTCCGTAACCATGGGTGACATAACACTATCATTCAATAGTAAAATTGTTACATTTCTTTGTTTGGCATCATGTGTACTTAGGGCTTGAGCCACCATATCCACAAAGAAAACATACCAATAATATTTGTCTTATGAACAAGATATGGCACTATCCATTTTCAGGTTTGGCATAGAGATTGTTCTTATAGACTACACTGCATTGTGCCATAATATAAGCCCTACACTCCTTGCAAACCATGTAACACCATTCAAACTATACACAATATTCTTGCAATGAATTAGCTATACGATCGACGAACTTTTTTCGTCGATAGTATAACAAACTCGTCGCAAGATTATTTACATACATCTCTCTTGTGACGATATCAAATGATGCTTGGATTCATTTCATATTTGGTTTATCAACTTGAAATATCAATTTGATACTTTGAAAGCTAGCTAGACCTTCAGTCAAATACAAATATGAAACCTGGAATCATTAACATATCTACTAGAACATATGAAAAATAGGGTTTATGGTTTCCATGATGAATTGATGATGGAAGAAAGTGGGTGTATCAGTCAAATTTGAGTCCAGAAACCCTCCCATATCGTTAAGGCATGCAAATAGTCTAACCAGGTCAAATTTCAATGCATACAAATACAGTTTGAAAACATTTCAACATTGGCCCCATTCACATGTCATTGTTGCCCGCCTCTAGTATCTTGATGGTGTTGATTAAGAAATCAACGAAATAGAGGGATTTTTCATCACAACTATGATTCAGATACATTGTATATACATTAATGTAGAACCTAAAAGCAAAATGAATAAAGACCGACAAAAGCCTAAAACTTGTGTCAACCAAATTGGGTACTCTAAAAGAAAATTAGGGTTTATGGTTTACATGATGAATTGATGATGGAATAAAGTGGGTGTGTCACTCAAATTTCAGTCTAGAAACCCTCCCATATCATTAAGGCATTCCAATAGTCTATCCATTACAAATTGCAGTGCATACATAAATTGTTTGAAATTTTTTTAACGTTGGCCCCATTCCCAGGTCCCTGTTGCCGGTGTCTAGTCCTTGTGCAATTTTCGTTCCTCGTTCCTCGTTCCTTGATCATGGTGTAGTTTCCCAGATCCATTATTTTTGTACAAAATTACATACTAATGGAATAAAATGTCCCACACAAAGACCAAATTAATATCTTCTACATAAGTATTTTGTCTTTTTTCAACGACTATGTAACGGATCTCAATTCTAAGAAGATTCAAATAGGACCTAAGAACCTTAAGTTCTTTCCTTAACCATGGGTGGCATAACACTATCATTAAATAGTAAAATTGTTACATTTCATTGTCTGACATCATGTGTACTGAGGGCTTGAACCACCATATCCACAAAGGAAACATACCAAGAATATTTGTCTTATGAACAAGATATGGTACTATCCATTTTGAGGTTTGGCATAGAGATTGTTCTTATAGACTACACTACATTGCACTATAATATAAGCCCTACACTCCTTGCAAACCATGTAACACCATTCAAATTAGAAACAATATTCTTGCGACGAATTAGCTATACTATCGACAAACGTTTTTCGTCGATAGTATAGCAAATTCATCACAAGATTATTTACATTCGTCTCTCTTGTGACGGTATCAAATGATGCTTGGATTCATTTCATATTTGGTTTGTCAACTTGAAATCTCAATTTGATACTTTGCAAGCTAGTTGGACCTTCAGTCAAATACAAATATGAAACTTGGAATCATTAACATATCTACTAGAACATATGAAAAATAGGGTTTATGGTTTCCATGATGAATTGATGATGGAACAAAGTGGGTGTGTTAGTCAAATTTGAGTCCAGAAACTCTCCCATATCATTAAGGCATGTGAATAGTCTATCTAGGTCAAATTTCAATGCATACAGATACAGTTTGAAAACATTTCAACATTGGCCCCATTCATATGTCACTATTGCCCGCCTCTAGTATCTTGATGGTGTTGATTAAGAAATCAATGAAATAGTGGGATTTTTCATCACAGCTATGACACAGATACATTGTATATACATTAATGTAAAACCTAAAAGAAAAATGAATAAAGGACGATAAAATCCTAAAACGTGCATCAACCAAATTGGGTACCTTGAAAGACAATTAGGGTCTATGGTTTACATGATGAATTGATGATGGAATAAAGTGGGTGTGTCACTCAAATTTGAGTCCAGAAACCCTCCCATATCGTTAATACATGCCAATAGTCTATCGATGACAAAGTTTAGTGCATACAAAAACTGTTTGAAAAAATTTCAACGTTGTCCCCATTCGCAGGTCCCTGTTGTCGGTGTCTAGTCCTCGTGCAATTTTCATTCCTCGTTCATCGTTACTTGTTCCTTGTTACTTGACCATGGTGTAGTCCCCAAGATCCATTATTTTTGTACAAAATTACATACTAATGGAATAAAATGTCCCACACAAAGACCAAATTAATATCCGCTACATAAGTCTTTTGTCTTTTTTCAACGACTATGTAACGGATCTCAATTCTAAGAAGACTCAAATAGGACCTAAGAACCTTAAGTTCTTTTCTTAACCATGGGTGACATAGCACTATCATTCAATAGTAAAATTGTTACATTTCTTTGTTTCGCATCATGTGTATTGAGGGCTTGAGCCACCATATCCACAAAGGAAACATACCAAGAATATTTGTCTTATGAACAAGATATGGTACTATCCATTTTGAGGTTTGGCATAAAGATTGTTATTATAGACTACACTACATTGCACCATAATATAAGCCCTACACTCCTTGCAAACCATGTAACACCATTCAAATTAGACACAATATTCTTGTGACGAATTAGCTATACTATCGACGAATGTTTTTCGTCGATAGTATAACAAATTCATCACAAGATTATTTACATTGGTCTCTCTTGCGACGATATCAAATGATGCTTGAATTCATTTCATATTTGGTTTATCAACTTTAAATCTCAATTTGATACTTTTCAAGCTAGTTGGACCTTCAGTCAAATACAAATATGAAACTTGGAATCATTAACATATCTACTAGAACATGTGAAAAATAGGGTTTATGGTTTCCATAATGAATTGATGATGGAAGAAAGTGCGTGTGTCAGTCAAATTTGAGTCCAGAAACCCTCCCATATCATTAAGGCATGTGAATAGTCTTTCCAAGTCAAATTTCAATGCATATAGATATAGTTTGAAAACATTTCAACGTTGGCCCCATTCACATGTCATTGTTGCCCGCCTCTAGTATCTTGATGGTGTTGATTAAGAAATCAATGAAATAGAGGGATTTTTCTTCACAAATATGATGTATATATATTGTATATACATTAATGTAGAACCTCAAAGAAAAATGAATAAAGACCGACGAAAGCCTAAAACTTGTGTCAACCAAATTGGGTACTTGTTATAACCCTAAATTGCACTATTCCTGCTTACCTGGCATCAGGCCAACTCATTTCCCCTCATTGCCAAAGCCATGCTGAGCAGACTCTTCAAAAACCTCCTAAATTAAGTAACCCACGCCCTAACCTATCACTGGGTGCGTTGGAATGCTGGCAGGCCTTATACTGCATGCGTTGGAATGCTGGCTGGCCCACTACAGCCCGCGTTTACCTAACAAAGCAAAAAATCAGGAAAGTTTCCACCGGGACAAGAAGCTTTTTGTCAGTTAACTGGAACTCCCAGCCATGCATGGCCGATAGTTTGCCTAAAACCCTAGCTCCTTCTAGCCTATAAAAGGAGGGGTAGGGGTACTATTCAAAGGAGGAAAATCATAGCAAAGAAACTCCGCCAAATTGCCGAATCCGTTTTGTCCCAACCCTTTAGCCTTTCCTCAAGCTTTAGGAGAATTCAAGCAAAGTAGTTGGAGGACAAAGAAGAGGAGGAGCCCAGGATCAGGATCGAGGAACAGTGGCTGGTCTCTATAATCATTGTAAGTTGATTCATATTGAGATTAATGAAAAAGATACTTTTCCCGTCCCAAATACATGAGTCTTATCTACGTTATTTGATTTGTGTTTAATCTCTAATCCTTTAGTAGAACAATAGCATGCATGCGTATTTTTGTCTTGATTGCAGGATCGCTTTTTAGAAGGAGCAGCAGCAGCAAGGGGATAAAGCTTAACGGAGGATCTACACCAACCGTCGATAAAAAGGTTAGTTGGTTCTTCCCATGTTTGCTTGTGAAAATGGGTTTTAGGTTGGGGTAGAAGGTTAAAAGTTATTTTTGAAATGTCATGATCTGCATGCAAGTTTAAAACCCTAGCTTGCTAGTCCGTAGGGTAGAATAACCCCACAACAGAATTGGCGACTCCGCTGGGGATATTTTACTCTTAGGGTTTTCGGATTTGGTTAAAAATCTTTTGGGTAGTTTAAAGAAGTTCAGTTTCTGTTTCTTTGTTTATTTTGTTGTCTGTTAGGTCAATGCTAGCAGGGGACCTAGTTATCAATACCAGTCTTCCTTAACTGATGCTTGACATTTATTATCGAGACACACAGAGGTACACGCGGCCTGCAGAAGGCCTGCATGCGTGTGCCTGTGCCCTAACCTTCTACAGCCCGCGTTTGAACGCCTGCTGTAGTCGTTTCAGTAGCGTGTAGAGCCCAGGAAGCTTAAGAGTCAGTTCCCTCTTCCCTGTCAGAAGTTTACCTTCTCAGGGGGCTTTCTAGATCCTGTCTAGGTTCTGATTGGTTTACTGTCTTGCTTTCAGTCTGCCTTGTTGTTTTGGTTATTCTTTGCATTTGTTTTCTTTTTTTGCAAATTTTCCTTTTCTGTTAAAGTAATAGCACCCAAGCCTTTCAGAGACCCTGGTTGTCAATACCAGAGGCCTTTTTCAGGTCTGGGCTGCCTGTGTGTTGTTTTATCTCAGTTTTTATACAGACCCGCGACCTGCTTAAGTTTAGCCCGCGGGTACCCACGCTCTGTTGTAGTTCAGCACGCGTTTGCACGCATGCTGTCTTGGTGACAGTCGCTGGCTTGATTGGTATCTTTTCAGCTTGGCTGGGGCAGTCATCCCCTACTGTGGTGAGAAAATATCCTCTCAGGGGTCTAGAGTCTGGGGCTGCACAGTCAGCAGGTTAGGGCATCTTATCCTTAGCCCGTGTTGTTTAGTTGATGTTTTGATAGAAAAGACAAAAGAGAAAAAATATTTGTTTTATGGTTTTTAGGCAAGTGTTAGAATCGATGCTGTCTTGATTGATTTTTGCATTTTGTGCTCTGATTCTTTTTTGCGATCTGCGCTTTAAACCAGAGTTTTCTTTTCATTCTCTTGGTTTTGTTCTTGTCATCATTTTTCCTTGTTGCATTATTTTGCAATAAAATAAAATAAAAATTCTTGTTTCATTTTTTTCTTGATTTGAAGATTGTGTTGTTGCATCAGTAGCTAGGAAAGAATTCTTTTTGCATAAGTTTTTGCAGTGCATGTATAGTATAAGTAGCTCGCAGATCTGAGCGAAAGTCCTTCATATTTATTGCATGAAATCTTAGTAATTTTGAAAAGAAAAGAAGTCTTTTTTACTGAAAAGTTGCTAGTTTTGCATTTTCGTAAAAGTTTGTTTCCAAGCATTTTTGTTCATTTTTCTTTGAGTCTTTTTACACACCATCAGTTTCACTTTCGCACCTTGAGACTTAAAAAATCTCATTAAAAGTAACGCTAAATAAAATCAAGTAGACTTTTCTATTTGTAGGGTGCATACACTAGCTCAGGAATAGGGCCTTGGAATAGGTTGGAGAGTAAATTCTCCAAGGCCACCCAAACCAAACATTGGAGTCTGTTAATAGGGAGTGTAGAAGTCCAGTTACAGAAAGTTATCCGGGACCCCCCTCTAACACAGGGGCTAAACACGAGG
This sequence comes from Picea engelmannii, assembly GCA_009831015.1. Lineage (NCBI taxonomy): Eukaryota > Viridiplantae > Streptophyta > Pinopsida > Pinales > Pinaceae > Picea > Picea engelmannii. The sequence goes on along the minus strand of ML777385.1, from coordinate 511,052 downwards.
TCGCGTAAGGAAAGGCAGCGGAGATAACCCCTCCAAAGCTGGACCGAGCGTTGTGGAGAACACATATTGAGGATTTGTTAAGGGATTCCGTCGTTTGCATTTTCCACAGAGCTTCGTGGGTCTTGAATTCGTTCAAGGTCCTCAGTTGTCTTCTCGACCATTTTCTCTCGATACCCTTGACAGGTTTCGGGCTTGATACCTTGCTCATTGTGGTCTACTCAACTGCCGACTGTACCCGCCTGCTGACTGTTCACGTGCTGGCAAACTAGTTGCCAATCTTTTCTAGGGACATACACGGGTGACGGGGGTATACTGCAGTACCTAGGATAGACATCGGACCAACACTTTGCAGAGTATACCTGGAGGGTGCTTCCGTATTCGAGTTGCACTTGCACCGTTAAGTTGCTCTAGTGTTGGTTGTTGTAACTGTTCTTCCTACTAGTTTAGTGCTTGCTTGATTTATCTTCTAGGGGCTTTCTTTTAGTGCGTGTTACTGTTTTTTCATGTAGAATACCTTAGCGTGTCGTGAATCTTCTCACACAATGGAGGATTCAGAGCTCCACCAGTCACGAAGGCTTCTGGGCCTGCCGCCGGTTATACTGGAGCCACCCCCGCCACCACTAAGGCGGAAGTTAGACCAACGAGGGTCTTTCAAAGCAACCGGGTTTCAAATCATTGAGCCTGAACAACTCCCTGAGGGATCAACCTCCAATATTGGATCGGTTGAAACCTCAGACGTTGATACTTGGCCGGACATTATTGTGCCAATTCAATTTTATGAACGCCTATCAGCGCCTAACCCAGTTATGGAACAAATCACTTCCTCTGAGAATTCTTCCATTCCCATCATTGTTGTTACCACAGGAGAAGCTTCTCCTAACTTGCCTTTGTCGACGGTCCGGGCCACCATGGTCTCGGCCGCAACTACGTCGCACAGTGGACCGACCCCATCTATCGTGGCGGCCACACCTCCTTATACACCTAGTGCTACCGGCCCTCCATTTTCATACAGTATGCCTAGTTCAGGTACTAGTCCTGCACTCACTACTTCCACGTTACAGACTTTGGGTCTGGGGGCAGGGAGCTCTAATGCTCCTCTGCAAGGTCAACTTGGGGGCATTCCTGTCCCTTTCAATGCTTTTCCTTACATTGGGGGTCATATCCCTCCTTCGTCCTCTTCGCTTAGTGGATTGCATCATCAGTCCGTCGGGTAACCTGCACACACGAGTCCCCTTGGAGCTGGGAGTCAAGGAACACCTGTGCAACCTCTGTCGGTAAGTTCGTCGTCGTTCGTTTGGAATGGGACGTTTGGTAATAACACTTTCACATCCACTGCTTTCCCATCGGGGGGCAAACCCATTTTTGGATAATCTACGCCGGCAGAGGGTATTATTCCTGCGCTGGGGGCACATATACCAAGACCTTGGAACTCAGGACAAGGATCCGTTCCTTCATCTGGAATGTCATTCTGGGGCAATTCTTTCCACAGTCAATGGAACCCCGCACAGACCTCCATGCCTCTCCCCTCGGGACCAGCATGGGGTAATCCTTCCCAAAGTCCATCTAATACGATGAACGCCCAACATCCTATGTCCTTCATGGGGAATCAACAAATGATGTCTCCTCAAATGCAAAACCCTTACGCTGGTCAGGGCCACCGTTTCTACCAAAATCCTGGCCAGCATCCAAACTTTTCCTGGAAACCTGGTGCCACTCAAACTCCAGGACCCTTTTATCCTAGCTATCAACATCAACCTAAACTACCTTTCTTTGCGACGTTACACTTGTCGGATTTAACACGGTTGTTGAATGATCCTATCTGTCACGATCCGCGTTGGCCTCCTATGCCAATGAAGTTGCCTTCGGACATCCCAAAGTTTGATGCCAAGCCTAATGAAGATCCAGGTGATCACGTGACCACTTTCCACTTATGGTGTTCTTCTAACTCACTGAAAGACGACTCCGTCCAATTTCGATTGTTTCAACGCACTCTTATTGGGAGTGTCGCGAAATGGTACATAGAGCTTGATCGTTCACGATATTCCTTTTTTGGTGAACTGGCTATGGCTTTCCTTAACCATTTCCAGTTACCTGTGAGATACGACGCCGGCACAGAGTTGCTAGCCAATTTCGAGCAGACGTTAGCGGACCATATCTCGGATCATATTCGAGAGTGGCGACGCCAAAAGAGTATTATCAAGGTACCCGTCCCACCAACATTCCTGCTTGAGTGGTTCCTTAAGTCTTTAGTTCTGCAGTTATCCAAAGACGTCGCGACTTCAGGGGTCTTCTCCGAGGAAGAGGCCATCATGAGGGCTCAACAGTTTGAGCTTATCTATTCTCAGTCTGGTCTATTGTACACCATCCTGCTGGATGTACCACGATCGATTCTGGATAAAACTAGACAGAGAGCTGGACCACATGCCGATGGTATAGTTCGTTCGGCACAAACCAAGCCCGCTGAGCAATTGACAAAACAATTGCAGCAGTTATCTATACAACACTTAGCGGCCAACCAGACTACTGCTTTGGCTACTCCTCCTACTCAAACGTCGGAAGTACACTCCGTACAGACGACTAACCCAAAGGCCAACCAGCAGCACGAAGGGAAGAAAAAACAACGCAAGAAGAGTAAGGGGGATAAAAAACCAAATGATAATGCTGGCGAGGGCACTACTGAAAAACGGAAGGCGAGGTATCCATGCAACTTATGTGCGGAAGACCACCCAACCCATCTATGCCCTCGACTTGTAGAGGCCCAGAAGTTTGTCACGCAGCAACAACAAGCCATGTTGACCAATCCCTTTCAGCATGGGCAAAATTTAACTCAAGCCTCTGCAAGTACGGTAGGGGGCAGCCACGAAAACTGCCCTCCCCCAAACAATCCATCTTCCACAAACGTATATATGGTGAAAAGTGACGCTTTCATAACGACTAGAGCTCACTATTATAGAAAACCAAGCACCTCTGAGAAGGGCAAGGAAGCCGAGATCCCATCTCTTCCCCTACAGATCGAGAAGACGTTGGGTGAAACAATGAATCACATCCCAAAAGGTGCGTTTAAACGAGCTTCTCATAATCCAAACGCAAGGGCCGCCCAGAACTACTCTGTGGTGGAAGATTTGTCACAAACCCCTTGTGCTATGTCCGCTTTGGAAGTCCTCCAGAGTTTCCCTGCTCAGAGGAAAGCCTTGTTGACTATTTTAGGCTCTACTGAGATTTGTAACCCGGGAACCATCATGTTAGATACGACTTACTTGAAACCTCGTTTGCCTTACCATGTCGCGTTTCAGATAGTAGTGGCTCATCCCACCAAAACTTTTACACAAAATATCTTCTGCACGGTGGTAGACGAGGGCGCTTCGACTTGCGTTATGTCGTTAGCATGCTGGAAAGCCATTGGTCAACCTGAGTTGTATCCGTCACCTACTCTCCTCACTGTGTTCGATGGTCGTTCTTTCCGACCACATGGAATCATCCCTTCTTTCCCTGTGCAGTTAGGGGGGAAGATCGTGTGCGTCGAAGTAGAGGTAGTTGATGCCCCCATCGACTACAATCTATTGTTAGGTCGTAGTTGGACTTATGCAATGCAAGCGGTGGTCGCTACAGTTTTCCGCGTCCTATTGTTTCCACATGAAGGTCGGATAGTGACCATTGGTCAGTTATCCTTCTCTCGACCTGACCCAGCTTTGGGGGCATCCATGGTTCCCATGGTTGATAATCCTCAAGCCAGTGTCGTTAACGTAGGAGTTGGTTTGTGCCCATCTTTGATGGGTACTTTCGATTACCCACCTCCACATAGCGATGTCAAGTTTATATCGTCTCACCACAAGGATGATATTTTCCATGTTTCATCATTCTGCATGACTTACTTTCAGGATCTGTGGACTCTTCCTTCCCCATCAGACACGATGGATGCGACAGGGCATGCGGGCATGTGTATGCCCTTGTCAGCTGCGAAGTAGCGTACTCTTTGGTCCAGCAAGCTTCAGCGACTCCTGATCCAATTCTCGCACAAGAGTTGGATCCACTCCTCGAGCCTATTTGGGCTCAGGATTCTCTTGTCAACACCGATTCGTTAGACCTAGTATTGCCTTCTGACGAAGCCATAATCGAAGCAATGATTGGTCCGGACAAACCCTAGGAAGATCTTCATCACAGATCATACTTCCTCCCGGAGTTACACCGAATCGAGGCAGGAGAATTCACTATCACCATGACGAGAGATCAACCTTGTCCCATTAACCTCTTGGCTACACAAGATATTTATGCTGAGGGCAACATGGTGACTATCACTGCCACGATACCTATCAATATCTCCCGAAACCCTGGCGTCGTGGAGAATGTCTTCGTCGGAGCGGATTGCTCCCCCGGAGAGATTCGGATTTACACGGATATTTTTAAAGAATTTCGCGATGTTTTTGCTTGGTCTTACGAGGAAATGCCAGGCATCGATCCAAAAATTTTTGAACATGAGATCACTACGTATCCAGACGCTAAGCCTGTTCGACAGAAAATTCGTCCAGTTAATCCTAGGAAAGCAGCAGCCATCAAGGCTGAGGTTGAGAAATTGCTTAAGGCAAGGTTCATATACCCTATTCACTTGACTCAATGGGTGTCAAATCCCATGCCAGTCGATAAAAAACAAGGCACGATTCGTGTCTGTACCACAGAATATTACCTATCACTAAAGGGTTATAACAGATGCCCCCTAATGTGTGAGGTCAGAAGAGCATCTAATGGCCGAAATACATTACCAATTCTTTACCAATCTGTACTGATATGCTGAATGAGTGAGCCCAGGAATCAGGAATCAGGAGGTGCCATCTGCAAAAAATATCAAATGTCTCACCGAGGCGGGCATACCCATGCTCGGGATAAATCAAAACCATGGATACCAATCAAATACACTATAGATCCATGTCAAATAAAGAGTAGCCGCGAACAATACACAATGGAGCTACATCTCGAAATCAGAAAGATATACATAGAAAGTATCCATCTCTCAGAAGCTGATTCGGCCTGATGTCTGTACTTCAGAGCTCGAGCAACAACTTCAAAATCTTCTAAACTTGGGTAGGAGTGTAATATGAGTGTACGACTGCACTACCCAGAGGTCTTCGACGACTCGTCAGTTGTGGACTTGATAATCTTGATGATCGGACTGAAGGCTTCAGTGATTTCGGACAAAGACTTGATTGGATGTTCAGGATGGCCGGGTATGCAGACAAGAGACATATTGCAGAGTGGCCGACTCAGGCTAAGTAACAAACTTACCTTGGACAAAAGCATGACAAGTGATACGACTCAGGAAGCATATCTGTTAATCATAAGTCTACGAAGCAGGAGGCAACACAAACTCTCCATATGTTTGGAAGAGTAACCAAACGGTGGAGGACACAACTCAATATAACGAGCAAAGCTACCTAAGGCCGTACTAAATCCCAAAGTCTGATGAATCAAACGGACAGATGTGCTTTATCCAAGGGCGACTCATAATGCTGCCAATAAAGAAAATACTTTTCCCATCCTCGTTTTGGGGTATATTTGATTTTTTTGTTCTTTTTGTTGATTTGGAAAAAGAATAAAGGAATATTACGTTACAGTGGAGGAACGAGCACAACAAACATACAAGCTCAAGGCACAAGGACAAGACTGATGTTCTAGGAAATGATAC
>ML777385.1:427759-486196 GCA_009831015.1 Picea engelmannii | reverse complement strand
AAAATAATTATCAAATAAGGTAAAATAACTTCAATGATTAAAATAAACATTCAAAACATTACATGATCTACGATACATTATGAAATTGAGTACCTTGACGATTTCTATTATATTCCAACCTCCATAGGTGAGGTGTCATTCTTTGTGGTTTTAAACTAGTCTCTCCTTTCCCATTGAAAAGATGCTTTTCAGTAGTATGATACCTATGATTCTTAGGAAGAAGGTGCCTATACTCATCAAACACCATATTTCCTAAACTTTTTGAATGACAATACTTCATCTTAGGGCCACAAACTGGACATGCAAATTTACCCTTTGTTTGAAGACCTGCAATAAATGGATTAATGTCAATTATACGATGAGATTATTTAAAACTTAAACAGGCACCATGTTAACATTAAAATATTATATAGTATTAAAGAGCAATATTAGAATGCTATATACCACAAAAATGTGTTAGTCCAGGGGCATCATGAATTGTCCATAAAAGTATTCCACGGAATTTAAATTTCTTCTCCTCGATTGGTTTACATATGTCATACATTGTGATGCCAGCCCATAACTTTAGTAGTTCGTCGATAAGTGGCTCGATATATTCATTCATATCTTTAACCTGGTACTTACCTAATTGTTTGAAATTACACATAATTACTAATGGAATGATATCATGTAATATATATAATTAAATAAATAAACAAAAGATATTATGCAAAAATTGAAACAAATGAAAATGTTAAATTCAAAAAATTAATGTAAACAAATACCTGGAGCAATCATTGTCAACATTATGTGCTCCCTCTTTATTGACATCCAAGGAGGAATGCTATTGTTGATAAAAAAAAAATAGGCCACACTAAGTAAATAGACCTAAGATCTCCGAATGGATTAACATCGTCAGCTGCCAATGAAAGCCTAACATTACGAGGTTCATCCTTGAAATCTGCCAATTTTTCCTCAATTTCCCTAAATGCAGAACCATCGGCAGGCATTTGAAGAACACCATCTCCACTTCTGTTACGTGGAATTATGGGAATATGACAAAGAACCTTTCAGGGCACCCTTTTTGTTACTTGATTGGTTTGATATCTACTAATAAAACATTGCAAACATTCGGTTTTCGAAGCATGTTGTCCATAATATACAATACGGTCATTAGGACAGGCATCTATAATTTGATAATCTATTCAAATGTCTTTCATAATGGCATGCAAACCTTGATATGTACGAGGTAAAATATTTGACGATGGTAACAAAAATTCACCTAACAATCTACAACATAACAAACAACTAGTTAATGTAATAATATTAATTGTAAAAATTGCATTCTTATTTTACACATTAATTAACACTAAAAACAAATATAAAAAAATCAAAATTTATGTATAATATGAGATGAAACATATTACATACCTTAGTATCTCTGTCATACAAGTGCTCGACAAATTATTCATAACCTTTAAGTTCACTAGCAACAATGTAGCGGAGAGAAGATTTTCTCTTGATCCTTCATAAAGTTGTTTATTTTCCTTTTCTAATAGAGGTTCATCATAAATACCAACATTTCCCCCATCCTCATCTGACCGCGAAAACAATCTTGGATCATTTGATTTGCCCCATCATCTTTTTCCATGGGATCATTAACTTGGTTTGTCCCATCATCTTCTTCCATGAGATCCTCAATTTCTTGGTCATGATGATGTTCCTCAGCTTGTACGACATCATTTCTATTAATACTTGGTGCAATATTTTGCGGAAAGTTAGAGGGCAACTCTAACTTTATAATTAAAAACAATCATGCAAAATTAGTGTATACTATAATAAACATTCAAACAATACACACACACACACACACATATATATAATTTTATATAAAATTGACAAAAAAAAAGAAAAAAAAGATAATGAATATATAGCTAATTACCATGGGATGATATTCATTCGATCCGCCATCAATGTGACCATATTTCCTACAATGTTTTGTAGTTGTTGCTATTAAAATTCTTATGGGACATCTGAGGCAACAGTTTTTACAAGGGAAATAACATCTACCATCACCCTTTTCACCTGATTTACTTTTTTCCCCACCTTTAACAACATTCTTCGACATTTTTCTACACAAAAATACCCTTTCAGAACCGTCGTTGTTATAGCAAGATTGTTGCAACATCTTTAAATTGTCAAATATTTATAGTCCAATTTTAGGTCAATATCGTTGCAATTGCGATAAACCTGACCTAGCAATATTTATTTTTTTACCTATTTATTTTAGGTCATTTTCAATGGTCAATTTTAAGGTTAGGTAAGTCGTCGCTCTTGCGACGGAAAAACTACATTCGTCGCTCTTGCGATGAACATTGACCATAATAATTTAGTCAAACTACATGCATCGAGATAGCGACGAATATGGGGTTGATTTAGAAAAATTGAACCTTTTCTCTTGCAATGAAAGAGTACTTTCGTCGCAAGTGGTTGTCGCAAATTTTTCAATATGTAGTAGTTATTGGGTTGGTTGTCATTGATGTCAACCCTTGAAGAAAGTCCGGTAGCAAATTTCGGTAGTCCCAACAGTGTGATTAATGGACTTCAATTTGATTGATGTATAATGGTATGAAGTTTAATATATTTGCAGGTAAGACTATTCTAGATGGATAGTACATGTAATGTCATTTTCGGTGATATGCATAACGTCACGTAACTCCTCACGGTTAGAGAGTTATGGCCTGGTGAAGTGGAGAACCCTCATGAGTTATCTAGAAGGTCAAATAAGTCAAATTAATTCTAGAAGCTCCTAGAAGAAGTTGACTAGTCAAGTGGATGAAACTAGGAGTTAATTATTGGTATAGTTGTTGCATTAAGAAAATAATTAAAAATAAATTAGTTGCAACAAAAATTTGTGAGTTTGGTAATTATGTTAAAGTAGTTGTGATGAGAAGATTGAATAGTCAAAGTGGTTGACCAAGAAATAAATTAAATAATAAAGTGGTTGCAACAAGAAGTTAGTTAAGGGAAAATAAGTTATGAATTAACTAATTATAGAAAAGTTAGTTGCAACAAGAATTTGTGAGTAAAGATAAATTATTTAAAAAATAAAGTAGTCAAAGTGGTTGCAAAGAGAAATTATTTAAATAATAAAGTGGTTGCAACAAGAAATGATGAGTTTATTTATGGATAAGTCAAACTGTTTGCAAAAGAAATTAATTAAATAATAAAGTTAGTTACAAGTAGGAGTGGAGAAATTACTATTTGTGGAAAGTGGTTAAGTTAAGTGGACAAAGTGGTTAAGTTAATTGGACAAGTGGTTAGAAGTGGGTTAACCCTAAAAGAAGGAAAGTGGGTTAAGTTGGTTAGAAGGTAACCCCTTGAAGAAACTACATGGAATTATAAATAAGAAAGAAAGGATCACCCATTAGCACCTATTGAATATCATTGAATATCTATTTTGTGAAAGGTTATTTGGATAGGTATTATTGATAGAGAAAAAGTGTGGCAGAAAAATCGTGGCAGGAAATCTGTGGAAAAAAAAGTGCGGTAGAAAAATCATGGTAGGAAAAGTGGGGCAGAAAAATTGCGACAGAAAAACCATGGAAGAAAAAGTGCAGAAGAAAAATCGCGGAAGAAAAAGTGCAGCAGAAAAATTGCGACAGAAAAATCGCAGCAACAGATTAGCGACAGCAAAACCATGACAACAAAACGCTACAAGAAGAAAAAAGGTATGGTTTTCATAACTGTAGTGTTGAATTTATGAATATGGTTGAGGTTTTTCCTTGTAAATCTGTTGGATTCCCTCTTGGAAGTTTAGAGCTTGCTATAGAGTTGATCTGAGACATATCTACTAAAGTTTAGTATTGGTCCATGTTTGAGGGCTTTTGGTTGAGGTATGTTGTTGAAGTTATTGGTACAGATAGAGGTTGTATAATAGTGATGTTCTAGCACATGGTTTGAGTTACATACTTGTGGTATAGTGTTTGAAGTATATGTGATCAACTCAGATTGGTTGATGAGCACACAGTGATAGGTTTCTCAGTGACAGATCTGACATAATAGGTTGTGACAATGACATATTCATTTTCTACATTTGGCACTTATATTTCAGGGTGGTTGGATGGGGCAATTATAGGTGGTTGTAGCCACCTTTCGGTTGTATTGAGAGAACATAGGGGGTTGTAGCCTCCTTTTGGTTGTAGCCAAAGAATTAGGGAGTTGGAGCTTCCCTCAGGTTATAGCATGAAAATAGGGGGTTGAAGCCTCCTTCTAGTTGCATCTGGAAAACAAAGGAAGTTGTTGCTTCTAATGAATGCAATTCTTAAATACAAATAAGAGAAAACATTCCATGGTTTTCTCCCGCATTGGGTTTCCAGGTAAAAAATATTGGTGCATTGTGTATGCGTATGATTGTTCATCTATTCATGATTTATTTACTTTGCACTTATTGGATGATAATGTTATATTGATCATAAAGATAAATAACACTTGGATACTGTGGTTAAAAGAATTAAAAATCTCTATTACTAATTCACCCCCCCCACTTAGTAATCCAACAAATATCTGATGTAGGCGACTGCCACATAATATGTGGTCAAGACAGAGGAAATGAAATATGGGTAAAATTAAAGGAAAATGACTCATCCTTTTTAAATGAAAAGGAATATTATTTTTATAGAAGAGAGGAAAAATACATGATGTCAATGGTTTGTCACATAATATGTGGTCAATAATGATATGCTTGAAATGAAATACAAGCATGGAGGAGAAAATTACCATTAAGTTTTGGCTTCCAACATTGAATTCATACAATTAAAACTCTCTGTGTTTTAATTTAATTTATCAAATAATCAAATAATAATAAATAATTTGATGAACTAATTCAAATAATTAAATTCACCATCATAAAAATTTCATTTTATAGACATAGGTGAATTTGAAATTCCAACCTTACATTCACCTCTTTAAAGCTAACATACCAATTTTTTTTTCTTACATATGTCGCAATGTTGCATGATAATCAGTTAAACAAAATATCTTTTCAAAATCAAAGAAAAATGAAACATCCTTTTAAAGAAAAATGAATCATCCTTTTTAAAGAAAAATAAATCATTTTTTAAAATAAAAGAAACTTTACAATTAGTATGATTCATATTATTCAATACTTTGCATAATGAATAATAATTAGTAAAATAAAAACTATTTGTGAGATTTTTTTTATTAAAATGAATCATTATTTGAAATAAAAAAAAAAAAAAAATTTGATAAGTTTATCATTAAATGTGTATTATTTTGCATCATGATTAATAAAAAAAAGTTTTATTGGAACTAAAGGAAAACAATAAATCTGTATTTGAAATAAAATAATTTAAATTTGTGGTGAGTTTATATCATTAAATGTATATTATTTTGCATTATGCATTCTAACTAGTGGAAAAAAAGTTTGATAAAAACTGAAGGAAAAAGATTCATTCTTTTAGGAAAATTTTAATGGTTTGTATAATCACTATTAAAACAAGAGGTTGTCCAAACCAAAGAAAATAATTTGTATTTTTTAAATTAAAAAAAAAATAAACTTGTAATGTAGTGATGTAGTGTATATATTAAATACACATTATTTTGCATAATCATTAAGGGAATAAAAGTCTTTTCAAAACCCAAAAAATCATGAGAAAAATGGATAGGGTTCATGTTATTCAATATTTTGTATAATGCATAATTAAACAAATGGCTTTATTAAAATCAAAGGAAAATGAAAATGAAAATAATCATTTTTTTAAGTAAAAAATAAAAAATATAGTTATTAACTTTAAAAGTATTATGAGAACAAAAAATCTAGCTTTAAAAATTTATATTTTTGCATTAAAAACATTATAATCATCTCTTGAATTGAAAAGTGATGTTATTAATAATAATTTTTTAAGGTTTAAATTACAATATTTTGGAATCACATACTTAAAAACTCACAATTTTGCCATTAAAAATTTTAAAATCATTTCTAGAATAAAAAAAAGTGTTGTTACTATTGGCATCCTTGTTTTGGGAGTGGGGGTGGAGGGTAAAGTTACAACATGTTTTAAACCATGGCCTTAACAACTAGAATTATTTAAACAAAAACTTTAAAATCAATTACGAATGGAAATAGTACTACAAATGACACCCTTTATTTTTCAGGCTTAAAATTGCGACATTTTTTAAGTCTTGATCTTAACAATCAATATAATTGAAACTAAAATATTAAAATCAACTACCAATCAAAAAGTGGTGCTACCAATAGAATAAAATAACAACATTTTTGAAACCATGACATTTTTTCAAAATTGAAAATTTGCTTCAAATTATATTAGTAAATATAATCTTTACATTGCAGTACCCTTCCAAAAAGACATGGATTGTAATCCAACAGATACAACTACTTTAGTGAAGCATATATAACCATGCCTCCTTTCATAACAGTTCTAATAAGAGACCTTTTCCAAATGCACAAAACAGAGTGAAAGTAGGTCCAATATGACCTCAGAAACTAGAAACATCTGATCCACAAAAAAACAAAAAGTCTATGTATCAAGCCAACACTAGTGAATATTTAGGAATTCCTTTGTCCCTTCTATTCTCCTATCCCAACGAGCATAGAAAATATTTCCTTCTGGCCCTCCTAAAGCTTGCTTGGAGAGTAAGTCTGCTTCAATATTGAATTAACTGTGAACATGGTGAAAACTAATATTTTGGAAATTCTTGATAAGGATCAAAATCCTATTTTTCCATCCAACTAAAGAAGTTACCTGAAGTCCACCCTTTTTGGAAAGCCAATATATGATCACCTTGGAGTCTCCCATCACTCTGATATTGTAATAAGACATCTGATCCGCAAGTACTAGTGTAACCCATGCAGTAATTAATTTCGCTCTGGAATTTGTCCCACTTCCGCAGTTATAACTCCATTTGATAACAGAAGAGTCTGGAGTTTTTATGATACCTCCCACCCCAGCTATACTTCCATTATTCTGTGAAGCCCCATCAAACCATGCAAAAACATCCCTCGACTGGAAAGGGATATGGAAATTCTTTGGTAGTTTGTCTTTCGCTTTCCCAAAAAAACAATATTGTATAGCCAAAGTTTTAGATAATACTACTTGGGTGGAAGGTTTATGATCTTTAAAAATTGCTTTATTCCATTCTATCCAAATGTACCAACACAGGTGAGATGCCATGGATGGAGAAGAGTATTTATCCTCATATGTTGACTTAAAGCATTTTGCCACCGTGTTACCGATCCAAAGATGTTTGCAATTATGTTTAAATATCAATTGTGTGTGATTCCATACCTCAACAGTAATGGAACACTTTATGAAGAGATGAGGAATGGTTTTCTGGTCATTTTTACACAATACACACCGGCTAGGACCTATCCAACCCTGCGCCTGCAGAGAGTCCCATGTTAATATCCTTCCTTCCACCGCTAGCCAGACAAATAACTTAACCTTAAGCTGAATATGCCAATGACATAATGAGTGTTTCCATAATACCATGATAAAAAAAAATTACTGAGAGTATACCAGAATTGTCTCCCCCTATCCACATGAGCTCATATTTAGTATTCTGCAATATAATTCCCACATCAATAAGTGCCTTTCGGAAGAAGTCCCATTCATTAGCTAAACTACCCCTAAGCTGAATGTCAAAACTTGTTAGCCAGTAGTCACTTGGAGATGTACTATTCGTGCCATTTCTAGCCTGTGCCAGTGTGTAAATCTGATTTTGTTTAAGAAAAGATACCAAAGACTGAGATAAGAAAGAAAGATCTCCCAAGCCTAAAATCCCATCTGTACCAATTTAAATAAGATGCCCCGAACTAGGTGCCCAACATATCCAATGTAGAATCAGGTGCACCGATGCGATTAAACCGTGCCAAATTTTGGAGATTGCTCTTTGTTCAAAATTTGGTGTTCTTAACCACTGAGATACAGTTAAATGAGTCAAATACTTATCCATAATAATCCTGTGTCACATACCTCCACTATTGATCACCCTCCAAAGTGTGTGTGCCACCAGTGCTTTACTGAAATCTAAGATGTTTAAGAAACCCCACCCCCCGTAAGCTTTAGGCACTGCCAACTTTTCCAATTTGCAGAGATGGATAGTTCCATAATCTTGATTCTTCTTCCAAAGGAAATGATACATTAGTTTTCTAATAGAATTTAAAAATGAACCCGGAATAAGATCAAGGGACATCCAATATACGGAGTGTGATTCCAACACTGCTTTTAATAGAATGTATCTACCTCCCAGGGAGAGCCACCAGAAACACCAATTACTGATCTTCTTTTCCATTTTCTTAAGGATCCAACACCAATCACCAGCCCTGTACAATCCAGTTTTGAGATAGACACCTAAGTACTTAAACCCCGCCTCTAAGTCCTCAAAATTAAAAGGAAAAAGTACTTTGAAAGGTCTCAGATCCTCTTCTGATAATCCTGCCTGAAGCATTATGGATTTATTAATATTGATCATCAGTCTAGAAGCCGAACATCATGTTTTTAGTAACATATCAATCTCCATCCATTCCTCTGCACTAGCCTTCGACAGAATCACAACGTCATCAACAAAAAGAACATGTAGAATTTTTATAGTTCTGGATACTTTCACCCCTAAAATTTTTCCTTCCATCTTCTTCTCATTTAACAATAGTCTTAAACCCTCCATGACTAGGATGAACAATAACAGGGAAAGGGGACATCCCTGTCTGAGCCCCCGCCCACTTTTAAAAAAGTAGTTGGTTCCCCATTTATCAGTACGGAATAGGAGGTAGACATGACATAGCTCATAATCCACTCTATCAATTCCAGTCTCATTCCAATCTGAATAAGAACCATCCTCAGAAAATCCCAACTAATGCAGTCGTATGCTTTCTTGAGATCAATATTTAATACTAAAGCTTTCGTCTTTTTCTTTTTTATACTATGAAGACATTCGTGCACAGTACCAATTGCATCCTGTATTCTTCTCCCCTGAAGAAAACCCAACTGTTCTTCAGATATTGATCTAGACAACAAGGGTTTGATACTATTTGATATAACTTTAGAAATGATTTTGTAGCATAAATTACAGGGAGAAATAGGTCTAAAATCACCAAAGCACTGTGGTTTATTAACTTTTTGTATTAATGCAATGAAAGTAGAATTTAAACCTCCCACTATTCTGCCTCTAATTCTTGCATCTTCGGCAATCTCCAGAACATCTCCCCCCACTATTTCAAAGAAATGGTTAAAGAACTCTGTTGACCAACCATTGAGCCCCAGACTCTTGTCCGATTTAAATTTCTTTAAAATCTGTTCAATCTCCTCCAATTTTATCGGCTCATTGAAGGAACAGGCTTCATCTTTAGTCATCATTTTTTTGAAAATTGCAGCACCCCTAACTTGTTCATTTGATGTCGAAAGATCTCGCTCTTTATACATCTCCTTAAAATACTTTACTACTTCCTTTTTAATGTTCTCCTGTCCTGAAACAACATCCCCAAACTCATCCATAATATCCCATAAGTGTTTACTTATTCTTCTGTGGTTTGCAAAATTATGGAAAATTTTGGTATTATTATCTCCACTTTGAAGCCATATAGCCCTACTACGTTGTCGCCAGTATTCCTCTTTTTCCAAAAGAATCTTGTTTCTTACTGTTTCTAATTCCTTCACTAAAGATTCTTTTTCCATCCAATTGTTTCCAGTAGAATTATTATGGATACATTCTGTAATTTCTTCTTCTAAATTTTTAATGTGAGCTTCAGTTCTTAACTTCCTCTCCTTCAACCAGATTTTTGTCTGAAGCTTGAGATCCTTTAGCTTCCAAATGAGCCAGTATTGTTTCCCAATTTCACCTAGGTACTTTGGATCACTCCAAATATTTTTAATCAGATTCTCAATACTTAAATCCTAGATCCAATAAGGGTTCATCTTGAACGGAAAGGACAAGTGAGTAGTCAGAAGATCCAACTGAAGTAAGATGGGCACATGGTCTGATATAAAAGGGTATTCCACCCAAGATCGAAAAATATCAACCGATGCTAGGAGATCCTTAGAAATGAAAGCTCTATATAACCTTTTTGCAATAAGTTCAGTGCCAGCCCGATTTTTCCTCCAAGTCGGAACAAGCTTCCCTGGAAGAATATCAATTAGACCAAAGTCAAGGAAACAATTCTTGAAAAAACCTACCAAACAACCCAGATTTCTAACACCTCCCCAAATCTCACTAGAAGTGAGGGTCAGATTTAGATCACCCATAAGAATCAGATTGTTTAAAGATAATAATCTCGATCTTCCAAGGCGCTCCCAAAAAACTTTACGCTCCACACACGACCCATAAGTGTTCATAATATTTACCTGTCTCCTAGTGGCAATATAAAATCCATACAAGAAGATGCCACCGCAAGTTAGAGTAGGATTCAAATAAAAAAACCTGGGGTCCCAAGATACCATTAAACCCCCTGAATTCCCATCAGAATTCACAACACAACAAATCCAATTTGGACGAAGCTTAAACATAAAGTCACAAGCCTTTTCTGCAGGTACCATAGTCTCCTGAAATAGTACTAACTCAGGTCTAGTTTTGTCTAAAACCCTGCGCACCGAGGAAAATTTTAGGCTGCCCCCGATCCCTCATATATTAAGTGACAGTAACAACATTACTTTTCCCGAGAAAGGGCTTTGCATGGTCTAAGTGCCCCACAGTCTGTAGAAATAATAGGACCAGTGGACTGAGAATCCTTATTTTGTTTTTTCCTAACACTTCGGATTTTTATGGGAGAAGTTTCAAAACCCAATCCTCAAGACCAAACAAATTATTTTTCCTTAGTTCCCTCCAATAAGTTTGATCCACTAGTCTCCCCACCAAAAGAACCAGTCACTTGTAAACCCTTTCTCCGAAAAACCGGTACCTGGTTGAAAGAAGAGTTATCCTTTAAAAAAGGGATGAAGGAGTCTAATACCGCTTCAAGGGAAGGTTATGAATCCTCCGGTTCACAAAACCCCGAGACAATAGGGGAGGAAGAATTCAAAACCAAAGAAGAAGTCTGAAAAGGTTTAGTTGACACTGTGTCGGTAAGGGAGGAGGGACAAATATTGTTAGGAAGAGTCAAAGTTTCGGGAAGGTTCCCCGACAGTGGCAATGAAGGGTCGGCAATAGACTTAGTCAAAATATAGGATGGTATAGTTGAAACAGAGGGAAAAACTGGCTTCGAAAGGTCTTTTACACCCATCTCAGGAAGAGGATAAGATAATGAAATAGACCGTGCTAACCAATTTGAAGAGCTTAAGAATTCTTTTTCCAAAGAAGTGAGGGTAGAAAAAAAAAGAAGGACAATGAGATTTGAGCTTACCAGAAAGAGTTGTAGTCTGTTCTGGTTCTTCCAAGTCAGGTGAACAAAATCTTGGACCAGCACTGTAGAACCCCGTATCAATGGAAAGATCAATATAATCAGTAGTTGAAAGATGATCCTCTTGTTCCTCTTGTTCCTCATACAAACCTCTACAATCCCGTTGAAGATGTTTAGTACTATGACAAAGGCTACACCGAAAGGGTATGCCTAGGTAGTCTAGTCGCTGCAATAGACACCTCCCTCGCCACTCTATCACAAGAGTTTCATGAAGACCACAACTTATATCCATTTCAACAAGATTCTACATACTTTACGTACATGCGAGGTTAATAGTTCTTTATCAACCGAAATAAAACTACTAAGTGCATCACCAATATCCTTCAGTGCTCCTTCATTCCACATATGAAGTGGCAAGCCCGAAAGAAGAATCCATAAATGTTTAAACGTAAAGTATTCGGTCTCTGGATTGAAGGACACCCACCATTTTTTCAGCAAGAAGCTACTATCCCTGTTCAACCACCTTCTTTCTAATATTAAATCTACATCATATGGAGAATGAAAAATAATCCCCCACCAACCTTTAAGGAGTTGCACCAGCTCCAGGGAATATCCAAGCACCGGGGTCCAAGCTTTATCCGCCTAGACTGGAAGCTTATCTCTGCATAAATGTCTATAGGCTAACCTCCCTACTAAGGCACCAAATGCTAGCCGACAAGTATCCTCAAGGCCAACATTAGAGCAAAGAACCATTTTCCTATGAACCTTGTTAGACTTCCATAGTTTCTTTTGTCTGCGAAAGACTGAAAGATGTTTGAATTTTCCACGCTCAACTAGAGAAAAATTCCTAGGCTTCCCCTGCTTAACTCCACCACCCGTCCTGGGAATAAAGTTCTGCGGGCTAGTTTCAACCAAACTAGGTAGAGTAATCTTGGTAGATACCGGCAAAGGGTGTTTACTACCTAAACCATCAAACGAATGAACACCAGAGTTCTACAATGGAGGGTTAGGCTTCGAATGTTTTACAGCTGTCGGGAAGTTAGATATTAAGCCAGCCTCCTTCCAGAAATTTTCATCCTCCTCATTAAGGAGGTTATTAATATCCTTAATAAAAGACGGGTTATTGTCAGTAGTCATTATACCAACTACTGACAACTCCTATCCTCACCTCTGCAATCAAGGGTGGATTAAGCGCCCAACTCATGAGGAGAAAGGATCACCGGTTACAAAGGGAGTAGATAGGAGCGACGAGATAGGAGTAAATGGCGAAAGTTAAGAGACCTTAGTCTAAGTGGAAAGTAAATAAATAAAACAGTAATGTGAAGGGACAAAACCAGTTCACAAGAATGGAAATTAAAATGGTCATTAAATAACAGAGAAGTTGTCATCACAGCTAAACCTGGAGGAGGAGAACCGGAAAATAATAAGGGCCGAAAAAGAAGAACGAGACCAATCAAAAAAACCCATAAACAACTTCTTATGCCAAAACATTAATTTCCCGAAGCAAGTTAAACAGTGAGAAGATGTCAAACCAGTCCCCTAAGGGTGTTCTCGCCATTAATTTCAAATCTCTGGTTGCTTGAAGCTCCCTTCGACTCTCTCCTAACGGCGAGCTCCTCTCACGGACTTATTATCAAATCAAACCATGACTTAAAACACTTGTTATGTTGCAAACAAAACCATAAAATCAACCCCTAAATTGAAAAAAGGTGCTACTAGTAACATATTTTTTCATGGTAAAACATGATCTTAACAACTCATATCATTGTAACCAAATCTTAAAATAAACCTTCAAGTGTTAATGGAAAACAAATTTTAAACTTAAATTGCAACATGCTTGAACCATAATCTAAAGAAAAAAAACATTGTTACAAATGAAATCTTAAAAAACAAATAAATAAATAGAGGAAAATAATAAAATGAAGATAATTTTTTAATTAATTAAAAAAAATAAAGTAAAAAACAAATGAAAAAAAATGCTTATACCTTTCTTTTATAAATGTTTTAATATATTAATTGTATATAGTTTAAAAAAATTATAATAATTATGAAACACTTAAAACTTTTAATATTTTAAACTTAATATTTTATTATTAATTTTTTAAATTATTTATGATTATTTAACTTTGTTATTTATGATCAAAATTTTGGATCTTTGTGTTAAGTTAGAGGTTTTGAGAGAAAATGATTACTATATTTTACAATCTAAAAACCAAGGTAGATTTTGTATTAAATGAAACACTTAAAACTTTTAATATTTTAAACTTAATATTTTATTATTAATTTTTTAAATTATTTATGATTATTTAACTTTGTTATTTATGATCAAAATTTTGGATCTTTGTGTTAAGTTAGAGGTTTTGAGAGAAAATGATTACTATATTTTACAATCTTAAAACTAAGGTAGATTTTGTATTATTTCTTAAAATAATACAAGGTTTATTATTTTTTATTTTATGATATTATTATTTTTTTATTATTTAACTTTGTTATTTATCGTCAAAATTTTGGAACTTTGTGTTAGGTTGGAGGTTTGAACATAGAAGGATTTACTATATTTTACAATATAAAATCTAAAGAAAACCTTGAATTATTCCTTGGAAGAAGAATATGAAAGTGTAAATAAATAAAAAAATAATTAAAAGTGTGCTTCCTTGCATTTTCTTAGTTGTATCGGTAGCCAAAAATGTAGGGATGAAGGGAAATCATGGATCCTTATCTTTTTTCATTGGAATTCTTTTTCGGAAATAATTACATTAATGTTAAAAATATTAATAAGTATAATATCAATAAATTTTTAAAGTTACAGTTTAATAACAAATTAATAAATTTATCATAAAGTAGATAAAGATTTGTTTAATAACAAATTAATAAATTTATCACAAAGCATATCAAAGTTTTTTTAATTGATAATATATATTTCGATTAATTTGTATTTCTAGAAAAATCAAGAGATACAATTTTTTAGTTGATAATATATATTTTCATTGATTTGTAGCTAGAAAAATCAAGAGATACAATTAAATTTAGAGTTTATAAGAATAATTTTTTAATAAAATATTAAAGAATAAAACATAATAATCAAGTAATTATAACATGTTCCAATCAAATTTAAGTAAAATATTTTCAAATTTATTTTATTAAAATCTCAACTAAATTTATACAAAATGACAAACAAATTATATAGCTATAAACAAAATTGCTTCAAACTTAATTTATTGAAATCTCACTCAAATTTATACAAAATGGTCAACACATCATATAGTTATTAAGAAAATTTGAAGGCTGAAACCATATAATCCGTGTCCGTTGTTGGACACTACCCGTCGACAAATTGTGACTACTAATCAACTCACCTGAAAATTTTCTATGGAGTCTCGACTATGTCTTTTTTTCCCCTTATAACAGTCATATCCAGGTTCGTTATTTGTGCGTTTTATGTTTATTAGTTAATGTGATTTGGGTGTTTTTATGCTTCTTAAATTATGTGAGATTTGACAAATGCATGATCATATATTAGTTATTGATTGAAAGATGCACGGAGGTGAACGTCAAGGTGACATATGCACTAATTTTGTTTTCTGCTAATAAAATAATAAATAATAAATATTATTAAATCAATGAATTAAAATAGTGATATTTCTTACATAGAGATGGATTAAAATGATGATTAAAAATGATCACATTAAATGACTCATTAAAATTAAAATGATGGCTAGGCATTTTATGGGATTTTTTAATTTATATTTTTTAATTAAATATTTTAATATGACAATTTCTATTAAAACCACACCATGTAAAAATAGTTATATAGTATGTTTAATCAATAGAAAAAATTAAGAATTTCAAATTTTTTTAAAGTATTTTTTTTTAATATTAAAATTAATAAAATAAAATTTAGAAATTTTGGAAATTTGAATAGAATCACAAGCAACTAAGTAAAAAAACTTGACTCATAAACAATTAGGATATATACTGTTTACACAAAACAAGTTTAATACACCAATACACTAATTGGGTATTAGTGTACGTTCATCATCATCATTTAAAAAATATTTTTTTTATTATAAATAAAAATATAAAAGCCATAATTTAAAAATAATTATAAAACATAAAAATTACACACACACACACAATGATGATAATGATTAATGTCCACTAAGACCAAATTGGTCTATCGGACCTTAAGAGGGTAAGTGATTACTTGCAATTCTTTAGAATTTTGTTTCTGTGCTCGAAAAGCATTATGAGAAGATTTCCAAGATCACCATACTTTTGTTGAGTTAAGAGGTTAGGAAGGTTGGTAGTGTGACAAATATTTTGAAAATGAGATCTAATATGGGTATAGGTTGGGCCATATAAGAGAAAGTGTTTTTTATCTTCAACCTTCTTAGTGTCACAAAGGTGGCACACTCTTTCATCCCATGGCATTTTAGGAATTGACCAACGCCTAGTTTCACTATGGAGCTCGTGAGAATTTGTTCTTATTCTAGTAATGGTGATTTTTTTCTTTACACTTGGCAAAACAGATAGATAATTTTGATTTTCTAGATTAGGGTTAATTACATCCTTATAATACCTTAGTTTTCTTTTTTCCTCTAACTCTTTATCACACCACATTTTCTCCTTAAATTTTGATTTGACATTTTTGTAATAGTATCTTTATTCTGCAAAATGGTGTCCTCCATGATTCCCCAATAGCTTAGCCAAGACCGAACATCTTTATGCCATCCTCGCTTGAGTCGATGGTGGTTATGACTCGATTTTGAAGCAATTTTAGGAAGCCTCTTGTCTTCCATGTTGTTTAACTTGTTCTTATACATTAGGTATATAGTCATAGCCATGCTCTCAATGGGGGAGAGGCTTGTTTCTAAGAGGAGGATGGGCTAGGGTGCATTTCCTTTAATTTTGAGATTATAGGTTATTAAATTCTTTTGTATTTGCTCTATCTTTCTCCAGGATTCACAAGAGATACTACAACCCCAAACTTCACATCCATAAAGAATAACAGGTGTAACAAGAGTCTCAAAAAGGAGTTTCTTCTTATCCCAACTCCAAAGATCAGCTAATTTATAATTGTTTTCAAGCCCATAATAAACTTTCCATCCCCCAATAATCATTTTCTCAATGTGTTAGGGACCTAACCCCTCACATAGGTAGAACAATATATTCCGATGTAATAAAGGTCAATATTAATAAGGCCTTGCAATAAGATAGAATAAATTGAATGTAAGAAGACCTAATAGAAGGTTATGCTTCTAGAAGGATCTTACTCTAGATGGTTCTCTTGATAGACATATTTAGTATAAATAGGAGTTGAGCGTATGAGAACCCTAGCTCGGATATTATTGTAATAGAGCTCTGCTCGACTGGAGGCTTCCCCCTCGAAGAGGCAAGTGAACATTTCTCTTAGTAATCAAAGTGTTATTTTTGGTGTTATTCGGGTTTCATATCGGTCTTATTGTAGTGTTGTTCTGGTTATATTGTTGTTCATCTGCCATTTCTAGCATTTTATTTATGTTCTACATACTTTTTATATCTAGAATATTACAAGTGGTATCATAGCACTTTCCTCAGCAGAAAATTGTGGGTTAATTTTTTTTTCAGGGTAGAGACGTATTCCGACGTATTTAAGCTATAGAGATTTGTCGTTATGTGCATAAACCCACAGTTGAGGGATTCATACACGCATGGAATACAAGTGGTTCTTAAGCGCACATTTATTGGCCACCCTTGTAACCCCTGTTGGTACCCCTTCGAGTGGTAGCACATCAGACAACACCTGTATACAGATCAACCTAGATTTCATGAAGCCCTCTTTAGATAAACCAATTGGTCGCCTGACTGTTATAATGCCATAAAGAACAACACTCGAGAAGATACTCTCTAGTACTTGGGTAGTCGGGTAGTACGACTAAGGGCTCGGTCTAGCCTCCTTAGTTGGTGCCCTGAGATATTGGGCCGAGTACTACTGTTGGACCCTGCACGTATATCAGAGAGCTATAGCACAAGGCAAACCTATGTTTGTAGAACCCTTGAATACCTAACCCTTGGGGATGAAAACAAAAAATAAAACAGACAAGATCTATTGTCGCGCAACTGTGTTCGAGTTGCCAAATCACTACGCATTTCTTCCTGTTTAATCATTTGGGAACTTCATCACTACAGTATTCTTCAGACCATAGTATAACTCCACAGGTGTAAAAAAAAAAAAAAAAGTCTGGAAATTTTTGCACCATTATTTGAGACCTATTCCATTGGATTTATCTCTTCGCCCTTATCACTTTCATACCTATCATTTTTCAACAAATGTTTTGACCCCACCTATTACACATCAAAATTACTCACTTCAATGATGACCTATTGTCGTCATTACAAGTGTCGCAAGTGTCGCTTTTTAGCCATAAGTGTCGCAAACATCATACTGCCATCTTGCATATGTCGTGTCTCTAACGACATCATAAGGACACTTAAGACACCCTCAAAGATTGGTTTAAGAAGGATAAATAATCTGATGAGGAGTACAAAAAATTTGCCATGAAAAGACCACTTAAAATGATTTTTGCAGGGCAACGCTCCCCTACCCACTGTCAGGGAGTGCCAACGCTCCCTACCCCTCTTTGGGGGGGGGGGTGGGCATTGCAACACTCAAGACACCATTCTGGGGGAGCATTGGGAATTTTTGAAGGAATTTTGAGAAGCGCTCCCCTGCCCACTGTCAGGGAGTGCTAGCGCTCTGTACCCTCCTTTGGGGCAGCATTGCAATGCTCTGTGCACCCTTTTGGGGGAGCGTTGGCCTGTTTGAGAAAATTTTGGGTTGTTGAGGAAAATCAGGGGAAAATCCCCTTCATCTTGGAAATCAGTTGGATTCGAATATGAGGTCAAGGATGAATCTTAGGGAGGATCCACAAATGATGGAGAAAGATCCCCAACCTATCCCAAGAATCTCTAAGGTAGTTGGGTCTCTCCAAGCTTATATAAGGAGGCCTTCTCATGGTAAAAAGACATGGCAGTTTAGAGGCATCAAACTTATGATCTCATAAGGGAGATTTATCATTAAAAGTTACAGTCATTCTGATCGTGGAATGTTTGAGCAAGGGTCTGGACAAAGAGATCTTGGTGAAGTTGCTGCATCTACATCTACTTTGCTTTGTTTTCATTAATATAAATATGTGATTGGCCTATTTCCTTTAAGTTTGTGTATGTTTCATGAACTTGTTTCTTTTGATAGTTCTATTATGAAGCTAATCATGGTAGAGTAGGAAGTATGTTTCGTTGTTGCTGCTCATTGTATTACGGGACCTTCTAAAGAACTTGGAGATCAAGATCAACCTGGATTGAGCAAGGACAAACGTCGGTAAAGGTATTTACTTTTATTTCTTCTTCTTCTTTGAATAGTTTAGCTTCATGAAAGGGAATGTCAGTGTCCACATTAGCACCTTTTTGTCTTGGTTATAGGGGTCTAGTATCCAAGAGGAAATCCACTTGTCCCTAAGGGGATTATCTTGTAACACCACTCGCCCCTTTTTGGTTCCCTCATCATCATGGCCCATGCCCATAGCCAAGACTTGGAAGCTCGCCTCAATACCTTGCAATCTAATCTCACAGAAACCCAACAAGAAGTGAGACAACTCAGTGCCAATATTGCCACTATCAATCAAAACATGCATTCCTCCATCACCGCATCAATCGTCGAACTCAAATAAGACCTCAAAAAAGACATGACTACCCAACTTGAATCTGTCGTTTCCATGATCTGCACCAAGCTACATATCCCTACAGATCCCCCTTTATCTGATCCACCTTTGCATACCGAAGTTAAAACTTCCTCTCATTCCCATAATTTTCAGCCCCATCACTTTCAACGTGACATACACCTTCCGTGAGTGGATGTGACCAAATTTAATGGCTTGGATCCAATGGGTTGGGTCACTCAAATGGAACATTATTTCTCTTTGTATGACATTACATATGACTTGGACAAACTCTGGTATGGTGTTCTCCATCAAGATCAAGAACGTTGGCAATGGTGGCAATGGAGAAAAAATGTTCGTCAAGGGTATATTGCTTGGACACACTTTGTGGCAGAGCTTTATGAACACTTTGACACTAACACCAACCATTTAGGCCATTTGAAAAAGTTGAAACAATCTGGCACAGTGGAAGAATTTATAGCTTCTTTTGAGCGACTGGCTTTTCGTACAGAGGGCATGTCTGATGCTTTTTTCCGAGAATGTTTCATCAATGGCCTTAAGGATGAGATTCGTGCCCATGTCCTCATGGCTCGGCCTCAGAGTTAGGTGGAGGCTACTAAAAGAGATGAGGAAGCACAACATGTTGTATCTTCTCAAAACCGGAAACCCTCCTAAATTCCTCACACTAAACCAGTAAATCCCACTCCTCCTTCTGCTCCACTAAAGATCCAAAAATTGACCAGGGCTGAAATGGATGAACGCCAACTAAAATGCCTTTGTTATAATTGTGATGACAAATATTTCCCGGGCCAAAAGTGTACGGAACAAAATCTTTTTATGGCCATCTCGGATGATGTTTCAGAAGAGGATGTTGAAACTTCCATTGTGTCTGAGTCACCTGAACCCACTGACATAACCCCTCCCTCAGACCTTCCTGAAGTAGAACTGGTCATTTCTCTAAATGCTCTCACTGGATTCTCTACTCCCCAAACCCTCAAGCTAATTGGTTACATCAAGCATAGGAAGGTCATCATTCTTGTTAATAGTGGAAGCACCCATAATTTTATTCATCGCCGCATTGCCTAAGAAACTCATTGCTATATCCATGCAATCAATACTTTCCAAATCATGATTGCCAATGGCGACTCCATGAAATTTGGAGGGCGTTGTGAAAACGTGTGTCTCCAAATTGGTGACTACCACCTGAAATCTCATATGTTTGCTATCGACATGGGCGGTTGTGACATTGTGTTGGGTGCAGAATGGCTAAGGAATTTGGGTCCCATTCTCATGGATTTTAAGGAATTAACCATGCAATTCGACCAAGAGGGCCAAAAAAATAATTTTCAAGGCATCACCATCGGTTCACCTAAGATCATTAGTTCCCATCGAATGGAAAAGCTGCTCAAAAAAGGTCATTCTGGTGTTATTGCCTAACTCCATGCCATACAAGCAATTGAGACACCCTCTGTGCCGCAAGACCTCCAATCCATCTTCTCTAAACATCAAGTAGTATTTTCCACTCCCCAGGGACTCCCTCCTTCCCGTGGTGTTCATGATCATTCCATTCCCCTTGTACCAGGAAGCCTTCCTCCCAATATCCGTCCCTATCGTCACCCCTTTTCCCAAAAAAATGAAATTGAGAAAATGGTTCAAGAACTGCTTAACACATGCGTTATCCGCCCTAGTATGAGCCCCTACTCTTCTCCTGTGGTCATGGTCCTAAAGAAATAAGGTTCTTGGCGCATGTGTCCTGACTTCTACGCCCTCAAAAAACTCACCATTAAAGACAAATTTCCCATTCCTATCATTGATGACCTCTTGGATGAATTGAGTGGCGCTCAGTTCTTTACTAAACTTGATCTTCGTTCTGGCTACCACCATGCTATAGTGGGAAAACCCCCTACGAACTACACTAGGGTTCTAAAGTGCAGGAAAAGCTAACCATCTAAAGTCTCCTACTTTTAACAACTATCCCGACATTACCCCACAATCATACATAAAAAACAAAGCATAGGGATCCGATAAGCTTACCTTAAACTCTGCGTCCGGTGTCAATCCCTTTGCACTCAATTGTTTCTCGATTGAAGATCTCCTCCCAAGGCCAACCTAAATTCACCAAAATACAAACAAGAAACTACAAGCATGCATTCTATATATGGATTAGTGCATTAGATATCATAACCAAAATACAAATAAATCATGAATATTGAAGACATAATTTGGTGGGACGGAAAAAGTATTTCTTTATATTAATCTCACAAAGTCACTTACAATATGAAACCAACAACTTCTCCTAGAACTCGGTCCTAAGCTCCTCTTCACCGTGCACCAACTTCTCCCATGTATTCTTCTCCTCTTCAGTTCTCTATAGGGAGATGGCAAGGGTTTGCAATGGAGGAAAAAGAGTTGAAAAAGGAATTCTGGCTCAAACTCACAATGTGGTTGAAAAATATTGGAGCAAAGGGGGAATACTGAAATGGGTAGAGTTTCTTTGCTCTCATGCTTTATGTAGGAAAGGGACCCCAACACCTTCTTTTATTGGCCAAAAATATAGTTATTCGGTTGGGTGACCGGCTATGGGCGGTCAAATGGTTAGGTAACTACCCGAAAACCCATATCCCTTTGCAAATTTTTATTTTTCGTTCTTTTGTGAGTATACGTGGGCTGCAATGGTGCAGAAAGCATATGCACATGAGTTGTGGAGGTGCAGCAAGTGTGTTTACATGGTCAATAGTGGTGCAGGGTGCGTACATCTTCAAAAATATGGTTTTTTTAGAAGAGTTGTGTTAGCGATAATTCTTGTCTTGGGCTCGAGAGCATTCGGGTCTACAAGTTACATGAGAAGCGCCTGAGCGCAGCATGGAAAAGTCTCGTCTTTCAACTTCCAATCAAGCGAGCGGGAAAAGTATGTCGTCAACGGCCAGGATCCATGTATAGAGCAGATCAACGATCGGTGGGTAATTGCGGTTAGCGGAGTTGCGCCAGGATTAGCGCAATGGATAGTGCTTATATATCACCAAAAAGATCTCAACCATCCATCCAGAGGGGACACCTGGCAGCAAGTAGAGCCATCTCGACGCCTCTCTCATCGCAGCTCCAACGCGCAGAAAACAGCTCCATCATACCCCGATACGTGAAGTAGCGAGAGCATTCAGGACCTGGGGCCCACAGCGGTGTCGGGCAAGTTCAAGACCGTCAGATCTCAGAGGGACACGTGGTGCGCGATTGGGCTCCATCGCCTCCTCACCCTTCGCAACTTTAAAGAACAAGGACCAGCCTCCTCCCAGCTGCGAGACGCGAAACGCTGAAAGCATTCAGGACTCGGGCCCACGATATCGCCGAAAGAGATCTCAGCCATCCATCTGAAGTGGACACCTGGTGCGCAATTTGGGCTCCTCACCTTTTCGCCCATTGTAACTTTGAAGCAGAAGGACTAGCTCCTCCCAGCCACGAGTCGCGAAGTGCCGAAGGCGTCCAGATCCTGGGCCCACAGCATTGCCGAGAAGATCTCAGATGTCCATCCAAGGGGACACGCAGTGCATGATCAAGCCATGTCGTCATTTCATCTATCATAATTTTAAAGCATGAGGAGAAGCGTCCTCCCATCCACGAAACGCGAAACGATGAAAGCGCCTTTGAATATAGGTACCGGGTCACAGCCCGTGGTCACTTGGGGGCTGATAGAAAGAACTGCGCAAAGGGCCGAAGCGCCGGGTTTGGCTGCAGAAGGGATCACTATGTTCTCCAGGTGCCATTTCAACTTGTTCTCAATACTGTTTCTCACTCGGAATAAATGAAGGTAAGGAGGGGTAGTTGAAACCTCTCCTCAGTCATTAAGTGCGAAATATGGAGGGCCTAGTGAATGGTCTGCTCGAGAGGGTCCTGTGTACCCATGTTTTCAGAGAAGCCATGCTGAGTTCTCAACTAGCTAGAGGAGGCCTACACACGCTAGCTCAGCATTTACTGGCCCAACTACTCTTCCCCTGCAGAGGCCATGCAAAGTTAAGGAGACGTCTGACGAGGGACTTCCACCCGAAGATTGATTGAAGAGACGCTACGCCTTGGAGGGTGAGCGCACCTCTGTTGGGAAAATCTGCCCAAGTATATGTACTCAGTTTTGGTATTTTGGAAGGTATCGATGGTTGAGCAAAGCTCCCTACTGTAATGTTTTAGCAACTATTCTAGTTTTCAACTTATGCATCTGTATATGAGATTTATTGTTTTATGACAGACAGTTCTTCTTACTCCGTCTAATTTTCATCTTATGCTAAGAGAGTTCGTGATTGACTGAGTCGCGCGAGCTATTGTAGTTCTACTATGATAAATGGTTTATTATTGCATTATTGCATTCTCTGGCCTTGTGTTTGAATGTAATATGATATTGCATTTGGACATCTTCTTCCTCAGTCTATTAGAAACCTGTTGTTTATAACAGACCTCCGCTTTCCTCTTATATAATTCTTCCACCTGTTCACCCTTTACTACAACTCACTGTCTGAATTTTACGCAAGACCTCACTTGCCCATGCATACCTGGCCTAGTTTTAGAGTTGGAACGCTATTGTTTTGAGTTTCCCGCCATTCGATCACCCATCTATGAACAACCATGACATAAAATTGATGGGTGTCGAGCTCTGCTCCTGCTAGCAATCCAGGAGTGACTTCCTTCGCCAACATTTCTGGCGTCGTTGCGGGGGACAAAGTTGAATATTTTCCCCGGGATTGAATGACAACAACTAACTAATTCTGAAGGTGCATCGGAAATCAGAATTATCAAGTTTGTTGTTGTGCACCTGGAAACTCCATTGTGACGACTCCGCTAGGGAGAACCTGCTCTATCAATTGTGGCTTTCAGAGGTAGACACATGCGGTCTCATCCACAGCTGCCCCTAGCTACACCTGAAACCGATCCAGAGGTGGTTCTCAGAAAAGGAAAGGCCCCTGAAGAAGAATCTTCCACCGCCGAAACAGGTAATCTTCCATCTCCTTCTGTAAGAACTCCGTTTTCTCCCCCTCAGTTTCTTGATAGACCTCCTTCACAAGTTTCCCATTTCTTGAATTTTGGGAGTGTTCCTGCTAAGTTTTCCCCTCCTGGTCTGGGATTGGAGGGAGAAATCCTTGTCACTCCCCTCTCCTCTGAAGCTGTACCTTGGCGTAGACCCACGACCACAGAAGATTTCCCCACTCCTGCACAAGGAGGAGCACCTGCTAACTTGAGCTCGATGGCCTTCTCCTTGAATCACCTCTTGTTTCCCACCCCACTCCGAGATTCATTCCCTATATCCCCTTCGCGAACTCCGTCTCCTCCGAGTTCTCCTCCACCTAATATTCCTATGGCCGGAGCAAATCCCCCTATGACCGAAATAGAGGTCATCATAGCCCCTGGATACGCTCCCCTCGTGCTACCACAACCTCTCAATAACCTCCCAACAAAAGGGTACCTTAAGCAGCTGCCCAAGTTTACAGGTGAGGGGGATATAACTGCTGAAGAGCACCTACCAACCTTTTACACTTTCACGGATGATAATGTTATCATGCACAAAGACGTATGGATGAGAATTTTTGTCCATGGTCTCCAAGGAGAGGCTAGAAACTGGTTCAGGGCCCTGCCTCCTGGATCTATTGATGGGATCAAAGCTTTAGATAATGCCTTTTTGAGACAATGGGGAGATAAAAAAGACTTCATGTATTACATGATAGAGTTTGGGTCATTGAAGAGAAAGGAAGGAGAGTCTGTTTCTGACTTCTCCAAGAGATTTAATAAAATGTACAACAAAATTCCTGCTGAGATAAAACCCTCCGAAGCCTCTGCAAAGATCACTTACTCCAGTGCCTTCGATCCTAATTTATGCCTACTGCTAAGGGAGAGGAGAGATGCTACGCTGGAACACATGCAAGACGTAGACGTGGAGGTATAATCCAACATATTGGCCGTCAACCGACTCAGGAACGTCGGTGATAGAAATACGTCAAAGAGCAGGCCTGAAGCTCCCTCGTCCAGTTCCTCTCCCCTACCCCATCAGACAGATGAGACATCCAGAACGATAAAATTGCTTGCTGCCAAGATAGAAAGGTTGGAATTAGAGGGGAAGCTCATGTACAGAAATCCCCAGAACATTGATAATAGAGGTTTCAGACGACCTGCTAACAATATGCCTCAGGTTTTCCCGAGGGAACAAAGGGGAAAATACAGAGAAGATCAAAGGGTTCAAACCCCCCTCCAAAACAACCTAGTTGATCATGAGGAAAGAGAGGAGATAGATGAGTTTGGCCCAGAAATTCACTGTATTGAAGAGACTCCCCCTTTTCCCCACTTGACTCAGTCTGCATATGAAAGATCTTTGATGAACATTCAGATCCATGAGTTAGGGAAGGAAGAAAGGTCTGGTCACACTTCTAACAGATATAATCTCAGGTCGAGAAGGAAAGAAGGAGACTTCGACAGCTCAGACCAGCCCCTCATAGAAGATAAGCCTACTAAAACTGCAGCAGCCACAGCTAAAGAAAAGAAGACTCAGAGTGCTTTGCCAGCAGCCAAAGATCCTATCACTGAGGTAAGAGAAGCTCCTAAACCTACCCCCTCCTTCAATTTTGAGCATGAGATTCAGAAGATTAGGATTCCTGTACCTCTCTCTGAGCTAGTTAAAAATGAAGACTTCAAAAGGTCCCTCTCCAAGTTGCTACAATCTGAATCCCCCCAGCCTCCCTCTGACTCAATAAACCTTCAAGATGAAAAGCTTGTAGTCGTCTTAGGGCCCATGATAGAAGATAGAGATGATTCATCCCCTCCCTTCTACACATCCCTAAATATACATGATAAAGTGTTGCATAACTTCCTAATGGACTCAGGGGCTTCCCATAACCTTATGCCCAAAATAGTAATGGAAGAGTTGGGATTAGAAGTGACCAGGGCCTACCATGATTTATACTCTTTTGATTCAAGGAGGGTGCAATGTCTAGGAGTCATCAAGGACCTGGTTGTTTCCCTGTTTCAGCTGCCCATGAAAAGTGTGGTCATGGATATTGTGGTAGCCGATGTTCCCCCCAAATTCGGTATGTTGTTGTCTAGATCGTGGATCAAAAAATTGGGAGGGACACTACAGATGGATCTCACATATGCCACCATTCCGGTCTTCGAAGGGGAACAAAGGAGATTATACAGAGAATCCCAGTTGGCCTATATCGTCAGTGATGAAGCAGACCCTACCGATCACCCCATCTTTGCACTTGATACCGACTTGGGGTCTAGTTTACTGTAGCTTACCGATGCCCCTAAAAGATCTTTACTAATCAGAAAACATCCCAGCCCTAATCATCTTATTTCCCCTCAAAGCTCCCCTGTGTGGAAGATGTTTTTTACGGAGCTTCTTCTAGCAAAGGCGCTGGCGTGGGAGTGGTTTTCATATCACCCTGTTAGGAAGTCGTGTCCCTGTCATACAAGCTGGAATTCGAAGCTACCAACAACGTGGCAGAGTATGAAGCCCTTGTTCTGGGTATGAGGGCCGCAAAGGAAATGGGAATTGAAGAAATAGCAATATTCGGAGATGCTAAGTTGATTATCCAACAGTTAAGGAATGCTTATCGTGCCCATAATCCCCGACTCAGAAATTATTGGAATGAAGTATGGGGCCTTATTGATAATTTCTTCTTGGCTTTTAACATTTCTTTCATTCCAAGGGGAGAAAATACTTTGGCCGATTCTTTAGCTGTCTCAGCTAGTGTGCTCAAATTTCCTCTGCCGCCTATGGTAGAAAATGATGTTGATATAAGATATAGGCCCTCGGTGTCGGACAATGTCAAGCATTGGAAGGTGTTCGAGGATGATTCTGAACTCGAAAGGTTTCTCCAATCAGTCGACGAATTTTCCGCGTTGCATATTGACCAGGATCCCGACCTGGAAGGTGACCCTCATCCTGAGGAGTTTGTAAATAAAATCGCTAATCATCAGATCATTCAGCTGCCCAGAAATCACATTCCGAGAGGACTTGTCCCTTTAGAAAGATTGTTTGATGGGAATGATGTGCCGGTAAAGGGAAGGGCCTCAAATGAAGATGCCGAGACAACCGAATGAAACATTGGCACAACGGAGGAGCCTAAGTTTGTCAAATTATCAAGTAGTT
Source organism: Picea engelmannii (assembly GCA_009831015.1). Classification (NCBI taxonomy): domain Eukaryota; kingdom Viridiplantae; phylum Streptophyta; class Pinopsida; order Pinales; family Pinaceae; genus Picea; species Picea engelmannii. The sequence goes on along the minus strand of ML777385.1, from coordinate 459,030 downwards.
TGACCAGAGAGCAGAAGGCTGAGTACACGGAGTTGCTCAGAGAGTTCGCCGATGTGTTTGCATGGACATATGAAGACCTCAAGACGTATGACACATCTGTCATCGAGCACAAGATCCCACTAAAGGAAGAGGCTAAACCATTTAGACAGAAGCTGAGACAGATAAATCCCATGTTGCTACCTGTCATGGAGAAGGAAGTTAAAAAGTTGTTGGATGCACGAATCATTGTCCCCTTGAGATATTCCGAGTGGGTGGCCAACTTGGTCCCAGTAAGGAAGAAAAGCGGGGAAATTGGGCTTTGTGTCGATTTTAGAAACCTGAAAAGAAGCTCAAATAAAGACAGTTACTCCTTACCTAAGATCGAACACATATTGCAGAGGGTAACTGGAGCATCTAGGATATCCATGATTGATGGGTTTTCAGGGTATAATCAAATATCAGTCATGCCTGAGGACAGAGAAAAAATAGCCTTCACCACTCCTTGGGGCACATTCATGTATGCCAAAATGCCTTTTGGATTGATGAATGCAGGGGCAACATTTCAGCGATCCATGGACATAGCCTTCATCAGGGAGAAGGACCAGCTCATGGTAATCTATCTAGATGACATCACGGTCTTCTCCAGGACAGACAAGGAACACTGCTGCCACTTAAAAAAGGTTTTCCTGAAGTGTCGAAGGTTTGGTCTATCTTTAAACCCCAAGAAGTCTTTGCTTGCTATGAAGGAGGGGAAGTTATTAGGCCATATAGTGTCAGCAGAGGGAGTGAGGATTGATCCTATCAGAGTAGAAGCAATTCAGACCCTTTCACTTCCCAGGTCTAAGAAAGAAGTCCAGGCATTTCTAGGAAAGATTAACTTCCTGAGGAGATTCGTCTCAAATTTTGTTGAACTGGTAAAACACATCACAGCAATGCTCAGAAAGGGAAACGAAGTGAGATGGACCGCTGAGCCTCGGGCATATTTTGACCAAATAAAAAAGGCATTTACTGAGACACCTGTGCTTATCAGTCCTCACTATTCCAAGGAGTTCCTAATTTTCTCCTTTGCTTCTTTTGATACAGTGGTGGCGGTCTTATTGTAGAAAAATGAGGAAGGGCGTGAGTAGCCCATCGCTTTCTTCAGTAGGGAATTAAGAGATGCAGAGAGCAGATATGAAATCATGGAGAAGCAGGCCTATGCCTTAGTGAAAGCTCTTAAAGCTTTCAGAGTCTATTTCTTGCATTCAAAAGTAACAGCATATGTTCCTTCAGCTTCTGTGAAGGACATCCTTGTGCAGCCCGACATAGATGGGAAAAGAGGCTGATGGATCGCTAAGATCCTAGAATTTGATCTGGAGATCAAGCCCACCAAGTTGGTTAAGGGGAAATGTTTGGCCAAGCTACTGGCTGAATCCAACTGCGAAGCCTTGGGGGTTAGTTTCATCAATACTCACCCAGGATCTCAGCAAGCTGAATTACCCAGCCCATGCTCTCAAGATGGCTTATCACTGGCAGAATGTGCCTGGTATCGTGACATTCTATATTTTCTACAAGAATTGAAGCCCCCCGATGAAATGGGAAAAATCAAAGCAAGGGATCTAAAGCTCAAAGTGGTTAGGTATTGCCTCATTGACCAAATCTTGTACTGGAGAGACCCTCTAGGGGTGTTTCTGAGATGCCTGGACCCACAGGAGGCCCAAAAGGTTATGTTTGATTTTCATAGTGGCCTTTGTGGAGGTCATCATTTCTGGAAGACCACATCCCACAAGATACTCCGAGCTGGGTATTACTGGCCCACTTTATTCCCCGATGTTTGCAGGGAGATCAGAGCTTGCACCAAATGTCAAAAGTTCTTAGCAAAGCAACAACTAAAATCGCTGCCATTGAAACCCATAGTAGCTTCGGCACCTTTTCAGCAGTGGGGGTTGGACTTCATCGAAGAAATTCATCCTCCCTCAAGTGGTCAGCGCAGATGGATCCTGACTGCAACAGATTATTTCACCAAGTGGATAGAATCTATCCCCACCAAAAGTGCATCACACAAAGTAATTATCAGCTTCATGGAGGATATCATAGCCCGATTTGGCTGTCCCAGTAGGATCGTTACCGATAATGCTACTTCTTTCAAATATGAACCTCTAATTAAGTTCTGTGAGCAGTTCCAGATCTCGCTAATTCACTCCACCCCCTATTATCCCCAGGGAAATGGTTTAGCAGAATCCTCCAACAAAAGCCTGATAAAGATCATCAAAAGATTGTTAGAGGATAACAAAAGAGCCTGGGATTCAAAGTTGAAATTTGCTTTGTGGGCCGATCGTGTCACCACGAAGAAGTCTCTGGGCACTTCGTCGTTTCAACTAGTCTATGGAGCAGAGGCAGTTTTCCCTACTCAGCTCGCTTTACCTGTGGTGAAGTTCTTTCAAGACTACGAGGGAGAACCAGATCATATGATCAGAAGGATTCATCAGATAGTGGAAGTGCAGCAGATCAGAGAACAAGTGAGGGATGCAGCTTACAGTCATCAACAAAAGATCAAGCAGGCTTTTGACAGGAAGGTCAGGAAAAAGGAGTTCGAGATCGGGGACTTGGTATTTAAGTGGGATGCACCCAGACAAGATAAAGGCAAGCATAGCAAGTTCGACGCCCTTTGGATCAGCCCCTTTAAAATCTCTGAGATTTTCTCCAATAACACATATGGGTTGTAGGATCTAGAGGGTGGAGAGGTTTTCAACAGCCCAGTGAATGGGCATTTTCTGAAAAAATGTTTTATTTGAGCCTTAGACAGCTCCTCTGTTTGTAAATATTGTCTTTTTAGTTCTTTGTTTAGTTTCTTTTTGTATGTTTTCAGCCTAATAAGTGACTCCATAGCCCAATAGCAAGGCACTGAAGTTGCAGGAGTTCTTAGAGCATCACAGGGATGACTCTATCCCCCATGGAGCCTAATGTTAGTGATAATTCTTGTCTTGGGCTCGAGAGCATTCAGGTCTGCAAGTTACATGAGAAGCGCCTGAGCGCAGCATGGAAAAGTCTCGTCTTTCGACTTACAATCAAGCGAGCGGGCAAAGTATGTCGTCAACGGCCAGGATCCATGTATAGAGTAGATCAACGATCGGCGGGTAATCGCGGTTAGCGGAGTTGCGCCAGGATTAGCGCAATGGATAGCACTTATATATCACCAAAAAGATCTCAGTCGTCCATCCAGAGGAGACACCTGGGAGCAAGTAGAGCCATCTCGACGCCTCGCTCATCGCAGCTCCAACGCGCAGAAAACAGCTCCATCATACCCCGATACGTGAAGTAGTGAGAGCATTCAGGACCTGGGGCCCACACCGGTGTTGGGGGAGTTCAAGACCATCAGATCTCAGAGGGACACATGGTGCGCGATTTGGCTCCATCACCTCCTCACCCTTCGCAACTTTAAAGAACAAGGACCAGCCTCCTCCCAGTTGCGAGACGTGAAACACCGAAAGCATTCAGGACTCGGGCCCACGATATCGCTGAAAGAGATCTCAGCCGTCCATCTGAAGCGGACACCTGGCACGCAATTTGGGCTCCTCGCCTTTTCTCCCATCGTAACTTTGAAGCAGAAGGACTAGCTCCTCCCAGCCGCGAGTCATGAAGTGTTGAAGGCGTCCAGAGCCTAGGCCCATAGCATTACCGAGAAGATCTCAGCCGTCCATCCAAGGGGACGCATAGTGCATGATCAAGCCATGTCATTGTTTTGTCTATCGCAATTTTAAAGCATGAGAAGCAGCCTCCTCCCATCCACAAAATGCGAAACGATGAAAGATCCTTTGAAGATAGGTACCGGGTCATAGCCCGTGGTCACTTGGGGGGTGATAGAAAGAACTGCACAAAGGGTCGAAGCACTGGGTTTGGCTGCAGAAGGGATCACTATGTTCTCCAGGTGCCAGTTCAACTTGATCTCAATACTGTTTCTCGCTCGGAATAAATGAAGGTAAGGAGGGGTAGTTGAAACCTCTCCTCAGTCATTAAGTGCGAAATATGGAGGGCCTGGCGAATGGTCTTCTCGAGAGGGTCCTGTGTACCCATGTTTTCAGAGAAGCCATGTCGAGTTCTCGACTAGCCATAGGAGGCCTGCACACGCTAGCTCAGCATTTACTGGCCCAGCTACTCTTCCCCTGTAGAGGCCATGCGAAGTTAAGGAGACGTCTGATGAGGGACTTCCACCCGAAGATTGATTGAAGAGACGCTACGCCTTGGAGGGCGAGCGCGCCTCTGTTGGGAAAATACGCCCAAGTATATGTACTTAGTTCTGGTATTTTGGAAGGTATCGATGGTTGAGCAGAGCTCCCTACTGTAATGTTTTAGCAGCTATTCTAGTTTTCAGCTTATTCATCTGTATATGAGATTTCTTGTTTTATGACAGACAGTTCTTCTTACTCCGTCTAATTTTCATCTTATGCTAAGAGAGTTCATGATTGACTGAGTTGCATGAGTTATTGTAGTTCTGCTATGATAAATGGTTTATTATTGCATTATTGCATTCTCTGGCCTTGTGTTTGAATGTAAGATGATATTTCATTTGGACATCTTCTTCCTCAGTCTGTTAGAAACCTGTTGTTTATAACAGACCTCCGCTTTTCTCTTATATAAGTCTTCCACCTGTTCACCCTTTACTACAACTCACTGTCTGAAGTTTACGCAAGACCTCACTTGCCCATGCATACCTGGCCTAGTTTTAGAGTTGGAACGCTATTGTTTTGAGTTTCCCGCCATTCGATCACCCATCTATGAACAACCGTGACATAAAACTGATGGGCGTCGGGCTCTACTCCTGCTAGCAATCCAGGAGTGACTTCCGTTGCCAACAAGTTGTTCAAATGATGGCTTGGAAAAAAAAGAAAATAAGATGGCCTGATGTCAGGTATGCATGCATGGTGCAATTTAGGGTTATAATAGATGCCCCCTAATGTGTGAGGTCAGAAGAGCATCTGATGACCGAAATACATTACAAAACTTCACCAACGTATGAAGCGAGTGAGCCTAGAGACCAGAGTTCAAGAGGTGCCATCTACAAAATAATAATTTGTCTCATCAAGGCAGGCATACCCATGCCCGAGATGAAATAAAATCATGGATACCAATCAAATATACTGCAGATCCATGTCATATAACTATATAAAGTGTAGCCACGAGAAATACACAGCAGATCTACATCTCAAAATCAAAAGATATACATGTATAGTATCCATCTTCAAGAAGCTAATGATGCTTGATGGCTGGAGATGAAGCCTTCAGAGCTTGGGCAACAACTTCAAGATCTTCAAAACTCGTGTAGGAGTGTAATATCAGTGTACGACTTCACTACCCAGAGGTCTTCGACGACTCGTCGGGAACAAACAAGAGGATCTTAGTGATTACGCAGAGAACTTCATTGATTTTTAACAAGGACTTGATTGGTCTTTTGGGGTGGTCTGGCATGAGGAAAGGAGACAAACTGCAGAAGGGCTGAATCAAGTTTAGTAAAACTTCCCTTGGACAAAAGAACGACCAATGATGAGACTCAGGCAACATGGCATTGACATAAGTTCATGATGCAAGAGGCAACACAAACTCTCCATATGTTTGGAAGGATAACCAAACGGGGGAGGACACAACTCTATGTAGCGAGAAAAAGTTCCTAAGGTCATATTAAATCCTAGAGCTTGATGAACAAACAGAAGGATGTGCTTTGTCCAAGGGTGACTCATTGTGCTGCCAACAAAAAGAAAATACTTTTACCTTCCTCTTTTTAGCGTATATTTGATTTTTTTGTCTTTTTCAATAATTTTGGAAAGCTTGAAAAAGAATAAAAGAATTCTACGTTACAAAGGAGGAATGAGTGTCGCAGACATACTAGTTCCAAGCGCAAGGAACATATTGATTCTCAGAGAAAGGAGACATATGAAGGAAAAGGACACTCGGGAAAAATCCTCCATGGGTCAAGGTGTCAAGACGCAGATGTAACGTGCTACAAGGCTTGCGTATAAGGCATGCTTCAGATGGTTCAGTCGAGAGAAACATGGAGCTGACATTAGGCCAAATATGCAAGAATGCAAATGTGATTAATAAGACACAATGATAACGTCCTTCGATGTAATTTTAACGAGCCCAGAGAAGGTAAGATCGACATTTTTTTTCATTTTTAGAGAGTCTGAAAAAGCGTAAAAGGTGACTCCACTGGGGTACCTTTTTCGAAGGTAGTCTAGTCGGTTCAAAAAAGGGGTAAACTAGCACCGAAAAGATGTCTATTCAAAACCATTTTAACGAGTGTGACAAATACAATATCACTCGACAATCTTTTCATATTTAAGGAGTCTAAAAAGATCTTAACTATGGACTCACTGCTTTTTTCTAGATTAAGTCTCCCTAGCCCGAAAAAGTGAAATTTACTAAGGAGAACTCTCCCAGCGAGACGAATCTCCCGAGGTGTACCTTTTCCCTCCTTAATCTATAAGCCGTAAAAAGGGGTAAACTCATGCCAGTAGATGTTTTTTAGAACCAATTAACGAGTGTGAAAGAACAAGGTCACTCGACGATCTTTTCACTTTTAAGGAGTCTGAAAAGAGCTTAACTATGGACTCTGTAAAGGATGTTCTTCTGGACCAATTTAACGAGTGTGAAGAAACAAGGTCACTCGACCATCTTTTCAATTTTAGGGAGTCTGGAAAGAGCTTAACTATGGACTCCATGGGGGGTTCCTTTTTTCGTAAATTTAGTCCCTCAGGCCCGAAAAAGGGTTAAAATTATACCTGAGAATACTCTTCTAGTGAACAAAATCTCCTAGAGTATACCTTTCTTTGTACAACTGACCGCCTGGACCGAAAAATGGGTAAACTACCGCTGGACAGACGTGCCTTCAAATTTTAGTTAGGGGAGCGTGAAGGGAAACAAGATCGCTTGACAATCTTTTCATGTTTAAAAAGTCTGAAAAGGGATTAAAGAAGACTCATATTTATTTGGGAGTCTCGAGGGTGAGGTCAAGAGTGATAATGAATCATGTGAATAAGTCTGAAAACTTGTAATCAGGAAAAAACCAGTAAGGACTCCCGAGCCTATAGTCATGAACGATGACATGGACGCCAAAAGCAATGAGGATCTAACTAGGGCATCCATGTAAAGGCAGGCTCTACCACTAAATTATGACACTTCTAAAACAACAATGATGGTTTTGTGTCGCAACTCGGTGGGGTCGATCCTATGGAAAAGAGAGAAAGACAATGAGATGCAGAAAGTGGAGGTGGAAACCTAACTTAGATGCAAAAGTTGTAAAAACGACTTCTTAGCAAAGGACCTTTAAAAATGACCCAACTCTCAAAAAGTTTCCCAATACTAAAAGTAACATGTATCATAACATCCCATAAGAAACTCAAAAACCATACTAAATGATTTTTAAGCTAGAAAAAATGACAAAAGGGTCCAAAAAATGACAAAAAGGGGCCAAAAAATCTATAAATAGAAGCTGGTAGCTCATTATCACCATTGTAAATTGAGAATTAACCAAAAAGTCATAAACACCCCTTTGCCAAAAGAGTTGATTTTGGGAGCTTCAATGGACGAAATGAACTTTTGCTTGGACCAAGTAAGTATAAAACAACCCCTCTTGCAATTCAATACTTCTCTTTTAGTTCATTTTAGTTTTTGGGGGAGTGTGCACTCTTAAAAAAGGTGCAGCCCTGCATGTACGTGGGTTGTCTAAGGACAACATGTGTATGCCCATGGGTAGAAAACAACTTGCTCACATGCATACGTGACTGTGCTTAATATAGCCCGTGTACACCCCTAAACATATGGGAAAAATTAAAAAGCAAGAGTTAACTCCCCTTTGAAAATGTCATTTTGCAGGATGTACGTTCATTGGAGAGAAAGGGAGCATGAAGACATTGATTCTTTGGTCGCAGAAGACCCTGTTGCTCTCATTTCATTAACACAATGTGGTTTGTTGAAATTCTTCCAGTTTCCATTCATGCGGGCATGAACCAGGCTACCAAACGCCTTGGTAGATTACTAGCACCCTGACGCGGAGGCATTTATGCTCGAAGGACAGTCATTGACTCCAACGACTAAGGATATTTATTTTCTGACTGGCCTCTCAAGAAGAGGGGAAACAGTCAATCTTCGTGTTTTTCCTCCTGGGCCTCACAACATTGAGGAGTTGATTGGACTCCATTGCGAAGCCAACACAGATAAAGTGGATTCTCAGGTGTCGATAGTTTTACTTATTGGGAGGATCACTAGATCCACGGCCTTACATCAGGCCTCCCAGGTGCACATGCAATGTGTGGTTCAATGCTTAAATGCACAAGTTTTCGACTGGAGCACAAACATGCTTGGTTGCATGAAGAGAAAGTTAACAAAGTGTCATGTGTGGAGAAACAAAAAATTTGGGTTTGGCACTGTATTATGTTCCTTTTTCTTCAAGAGAGTATCCAGTCTCAGTCTACGAGAGATTGTACGATGGCATGTGGCCTCTCTCCCAGCAATGTGCAAATGGGTGGCGTTGTTGCCATGACAGGGGGGAGGGAGGACTATTGAGGCCTTCGATGATAAATTTTTCGACTAGTGGTCTCGGAAGATTCCGGCTATAGAGGACTACCCCTATGTCAGGATCAACTTCTCCAGGGATCTTGATATCCCCGTACCTCCTGGGGTAGAACGAGGAGAGATACGTATGTTTGTTTTTCAAAGTTATTTAATTTTTTTTCTTTTTATATATATCATTTTTATGTGTATCAGAGTATCTGACAACTATGTATTTGTTATGTAAAAGATGTGGGACCAGTGCATCCAACAGACTTCTCAAGGACCAGGCGGCATCCTCGACCAAAGGCAAGACCAGCCGTGGTCGGTGGACTAGCAGTAGGGGGACCTCCAACTGGAGAGGCTAAGAGAGTTTTGAGACGGGTGGAGTGGAACCTCACTGCGCTCACTCGCACAGTCCCTGTGGGAGAGATCGAAGATCTACCACCATCAACGCAAACTCATGTAGTTGGGGTGCCACGGACCTAGGTCCAACTTTTCCGGCATTTGGTAAATGTCGTTGTTCACTACAGCAGGGCCAACAGGCCCTGCCCTTAGCTAGGATGGACTACTTATGTGCCGAGGGAACTTTTGTATATTTTTGAGGGCATAAGCCTCATGACTCTTATTGGACATATATTTTTGAGGCGCTTGCACCCACTTATGTACTCTGATACTTTCGATATATATATGTGTATTTACATCTTTTTATGTCTTAAGGATTACATTTATTTACAAATGTATTTACATGTGCATGTGTGTGCTTTTTCTTACATGTGTGCAATAGGCCAATCTAATACATGATTAGCTAGAGTATCTGTGATTTGATTCAATCTCTTAGGAACATGGATATATGTAATGTAATCAAAGCTTTGTTCTAAGAGATGTACCCTAAGGAATTGTCGGTGTAGAGTAGTATCGTAAACGTGGTAAGCCCTATTTAACTGAGACACAACTAGCTGAGTGTCTAAGTAGACCCGGAGGTGAGAGATACCATGCGACAAAGCATCACGAAGCAACTATAAAACTACATTGTATTCGGCGACATTGTTTGTGGCGTCACCTAAACAAATACCTCTTGAAGATAGCAACTGGCCCTGAGGTGTGAAAATCACCCAAGATGCAAAAGAAAGCCTCCGAGTGTGCTAGCTAGCACCATCCACAAACCCAACGAACACCTTTGATTCACTTGACATCTACCATAGTGAAAAAGGTGACATAAAAAATGACATGACCATAAAACCAAAAAGACAAAAACTAAAAAGAAAATGTATAATAACTATACATATGTATAAGAAGTCACCCAAGGCAACCCACCTACGAGTAATAATTCTTGGGGTAGAGCCAATTTATAGGCTCTGCCAAAGCATTTTCCTCAAATTCCACCAGACGATAAGCGCCCTTCTTTAGAACCTCCTTCATGATGAAAGGTCTAAACCACATGGGTTTGAACTTACCTGCCCCAGGGGATCCTTATCTTGGTCATAGACCAGGACAAGGTCACCTTCAGAGAAAATCCGAAGGCAAACAGACTGATCATACTGACACTTGACTTTTTGTTTGTGAGCCTCATTGGCCAAGGCTACATCCCGACGCTTCTCATCGAGCTGCTTAGGATATAAATAACACTCTTCAAGCGGTGAAGTGTCTGGAAATAACTGTATTGCCAACTTTAGAGACAAGATCTAGCACTCTATAGGCAAGACTGCTTCTAGCCTGTAAATGAGTTAAAAAGGTGAGAAACCAGTTGCAGTCTTAACAGATGTTCGGTAGGCCCATAATTCCAAGTACAAAATCAAATTCCAACTTGACTTAGACGAATTGATCGTTCATTGTAGAATAGTCTTAAGGGACTTATTCACAACTTCCACCTGACCATCTGCTTGTGGGTAGTAGGGTGACGAATGTTCCTGCATCAAACCAAGATTTGACGTTAACTCAGACATCATTTTATTCTAAAAGTGACTGCCATGGTCAGTGACAATCTCTCTCGGGACGTCAATCCTTGCTATTATCTGGTTAAACAAAAAGAGAGTTGATGTCTCACCATCATCTTTAAACGTTGGCATAGCCTCGACCCACTTCGTGAAGTAGTCTACTACTATGATGATATAATTGTGCCCCCTTGTTGAAGGGGGGTTGCATGTAGTGTAATCAATCCCCCACTTGGTGAAGGGACCAACTATGATGACGGGAAACATGGGAGCAGGGTGTGCCCTCATATTCTGAAAGAAGATCTGACACGGGTGGCACTTCTTGACCGATTCAACATAATATTTGATTAATGTTGGCCAAAAGTAACCGGCTCATAGAATCTTTTGGGTTGTTGCCAACCCAGACAAATGACAGCCACATGCTCTAGTGTGGAAATCGTTAAGTACAATTTCCACTTCTTCATGAGTGAGACACCGACAAAGGATGCAATCTACACCTCAATGATACAAAGTGTCCTCAAGTATGAGATAGTTCTTTTCCTGATGGCGTATATGTCGACATTCATCATGAGAAGCAGAGGTGGAGCACTTCAAGGTCTGGAGATAGACTAGTATATATCCATACCAGGGGTCCAGAGACGCGATCAAAAACATATCTCCTTTAATAGGCGACTCTGCAGGTATAACATCACCTGACTCGACTGGAAGTTCCGAGATGAGTTCTGCAAAGACCAGCATCTTTTTGGATTTTGATGAAACAAAATCCAAGTCAAATTCCTGGAGGATAACTATCCATTTACTGATCTTTCAGCTGATTACACGTCCTGTCAACACGTATTGAAACAGATTCACAATAGCAATGATGGTGGTCCTACGAAACAAAATGTAACGATGGAACTGTTGGACAGCGTGAACTGCTGCCAACACAAGTTTTTCAACGTGTGAATAATTGAGTTATGGTCCAACCAGGCCTCAACTCAGGTAATAAATCTCGTATTCTTCAAGCAAATCATCCTCCTGAACCAACACCATACCGATGGTCGACTCTTTCATAGCCAAGTACAATAAGAAATCTTTATTATAATTGGGTGGTCGAAGTAGAGAGACAGACGTGAGGGCGCGTTTCAATGCTTCAAAAGAGTGCTGAGCAGATTTGTCCCAATCAAAATGAACATCCTTCTTCAGTAAATGCATGAAACCATTTGTGATCTTAGCATAGTTTGCAATGAAACGTTGTAAAACGTTCGCTTTTCCCTGTAAACTTTGAAGCTGAGGGATTGTGCACGGGGGAGGCAACTGAACTATTGCCTCAACCTTTATAGGATTGACCATGATCCCTATTGTTGAAACTATGAAACCTAGTAGAAGACCCGACGTTACGCAAAAACTACATTTGTTTGGATTCAAGTGAATCTGGTAGTAGTGACATCGCTCAAAGATAAGTCAGAGGTGTGTGGGATGATCATCTCTCTTACGAGATCGTGATGCTAAATCATCAATATAAGCCTCGAATATGTGTTTGAGATTGTGGAAAGAAAAATACATGGCCCTCTAAAAAGTAGCTCCAACATTTTTCAGACCAAAACGCATCTTCCGATAAGCGAATTTACCCCACAGACAAATGAAAGCAGTCTTGTGTTGGTTTTTGGGTTTGATCTGTATCTGATTGTATCCTGAAAAACCATCCATGAAAGAAAAGACCTCGCAACCTGCACATTCGTCGACTATCTGGTCAATAAATGGTGTGGGGAAATTATCCTTTGGACAGGCCTTGTTCAAATAACAGAAGTCCATACATATGTGAATCGTACCCTGTTTTTTGTTGACTGGAATGAGATTTGACACCCATTGAGTTAATTGGACGGGGTAGATGAAACCAACTTTAAGCAGATTCTCCTTCAGCCTTAATAGCTGCTTCTTTCTTAGGATTAACCGAATGAAGCGTCAGGATATGTCGTGATTTCATGTTCGACAATTCTTGGATCTATGCCTGGAATTTCCTCGTAAGACCATGAAAACACATCGCAGAATTCTTTAAATAAATCCTTGTAGATTCAAATCTCCTTGGGGGAGCAATATGTTCCGACGAAGACATTCTCCACGATGGTAGGGGTTCTGGAGATATCAATAGGTGTCGTTTTAGCGATGGTTTCCATATTTCCTTCAGCATAAACAGCATGCGTAGCCAAAGGATTGATAGGACAAGACCTATCTCCAGTCATATTCGAAGTGAATTCACCTGCTTCAATTCTTCTTAACTCTGGGAGGAAATAAGATCTGTGATGGAGATCATCCCAGGGTATGTCCAGACTAGTCATTACCTCAATAATCACCTCATCTGAGGGAAAGACTAAGTCTAAAGAATTAGTATCGGCGAGGGAACCTTGAGCCCAAATAGGCTCGAGAACCGGATCTAACTCTTGTGCAGGAGTTAGATCGGGATCGGCAAAAGCTTGCTGGATTATAGAGTACACGACCTCTGTCACGGACAAAGGCATGGCCATGCCATGGTGCCCTGTCCCTTCCATCATGGCTTTGGGGAAGGAAAATTCCACGTATCATTAAAGTAAGTCGCATGAAACAACGAGACTTGAAAAATTTCAACCTTCGGCTGGTCGGGGACAATTGATATGAACCTAACATTGCCAGAAGGAGGTGGGTAATCGAAAGTACCCATCAAAGGTGGGCACAAATGAACCCATATGTTGACAATGTTGGGTTGAGGGTTATCAATCATCGGGACTGTGGATGCCCCCGATGAAGGGTTAGGATGGGAGAAGGACAATTGATCAATGGACACGATCCGACCCTTGTGTGGAAACAACAAGACCCAAAAAACTGTAGCGACTATTGCATGCATAACATAGGTCCAAATCCTTCCTAACAAGAGATTGTAGTCGAGAGACGCATCGACCACTTCAACCTCGATGCACACGGTCTTCCCCCCTAACTGTACGATAAAAGAGGGGATGATTCCATGTGGTTGGAATGAACGACCGTCGAAAGCGGTAATAAGAGTAGACGACGGAGATCAAATGGGTTGGCCAATGGCCTTCCAACATGCCAACGACATCACGCATGTCGAGGCACCCTCATCAACCACCGTGTGGAAAATGTTCCGAGTAAAAATTTTCGTGGTGTAAGCCACTACTATCTAAAATGCCACATGGTAAGGGAGATGAGGTTTTAAGTCGTTCGTATCAAGCATGATCATTCTTGGATTACAAGTCTCATTAGATCCTAAGGCATCTAACAGAGCCTTTCTCTAGGAAGGGAAACTCTGGAGGACTTCCAAATCAGACATTGCACAAGGGGTTTGAGACAAATCCTCCACCTCAGAGTAGTTTTAGGCGACCCTTGCATTTGGATTGTGGGAAGATTTATTGAATGCACCTTTTGGGATGTGTGTCATTGTTTCACCCAACGTCTTCTCAATCTAGAGAGGAAGAGGTGGGTTTTTGGCTTATTTACCCTTCTCAGAGGTGTTTGGCATTCTATAGTCGTGTGTCCTAGTTGCTATATCAATGTTACCTTTCAACATATACACATTCGCGAACGAAGGATTACTCGAAGATGGAGGGGGTCCCTAACTACCCCCTTTTGCGCTCGAAGAGGCTTGAGTTAAATTTTGCCCATGTGGAAATGGGTTTGTTAACATGATAGGTTGTTGTTGTGCCAATAACTTCTGGGCCTACGCAAGCCGAGGGCACAGGTGAGTCAGATGGTCTTCCGTGCAAAGATTAGGTGGATACTTTGACTTCTTCTTTTCTGTGTTTCCCCCGCCAACATTATTGGTAGGTTTCTTATCCCCCTTACCCCTCTTTCATTGTTTCTTCTTTCTGTCAAGCTGTTGGGTAGCCTTTGGGTTTGTCAATTGCACACTGTGTACATTCGACATTTGAGTAGGGGGAGAAACCGAACCAGTGGTCTGGATGGTCATTGTCTGATATATTGACAATTGTTATAATTGATTTGACAGTTGATCAATGGGCTTCATTTGTGTTGAACAAACAATACCATCGGCATGTGGTCCAGATCTCTGTCTGGTCTTGTCAAGTATCGACCGCGGTGCATATGGAAAAACTTCGTAAAGTAAACCAGACTGAGAGTAAATCAGCACTAGTTGTTGAGCTCTCATTATCACTTCTTCTTCTTAAAAGACCCCCGACATTGCTACGTCTTTGGATAACTAAGGTACCAATACTTAAGGAACCACTCAAGTAGGAATGTTGGTGGGACTGGTACTTTTATCAAACTCTTTCGGCATCTACATTCTTAGATGTGATCTAAGATATGGTCCGCCTTTGTCTGCTAAAAGTTGGCCAACAACTCGGTGTCAGCATCGTATGTCACAAATAATTGAAAATGGTTTAAGAAAACCATTTCCAATTCACCAAAGGTAGAGTATCTTGAGCGGTCGAGTTCAATGTACCATTTCGCAGCACTCCCGATGAGAGTGCGTTGAAACAAACACAACTGGACATAGTCGTCTCTCAATGAGTTGGACGAGCACCATAATTGGAAGTTAGTCACATGATCGCCTGGATATTCATTAGGCTTAGATTCGAACTTTGGAATGTCCGAAGGCAGCTTGGTTGGCATAGGAGGCCAACGCGGATCGTGACAGTTGGGGTCGTTTAATAACCTTT
Source organism: Picea engelmannii (assembly GCA_009831015.1). NCBI lineage: Eukaryota > Viridiplantae > Streptophyta > Pinopsida > Pinales > Pinaceae > Picea > Picea engelmannii. Next base: position 443,945 of record ML777385.1, on the reverse strand, counting down.
TCAAGTCTGGCAAGTGCAAATTTTCCAGAAATGGTAACTTGGTTTGTTGATTATAACCAAGGAAAAAGGATCCTGGAGTTTAGCTGGCACAAGGTTTCCAGGAAAAGTTAGCTTGTTGGTCAGGGTTCTGGTAATAACCATGGCCATGAACAGCATACAGGTTCTGTGCTTTTTGAGACGTCATCGGTTGAATCCCGTAATAGGACATAGAAGGTTGGGCTTACATTGCATTCCAAGGATTTTGGGAAGGGTTTCACCCTACCAATCCGATGGGCATAGGTCCTGATCCTTGCCTGGGGTTACATTGGCTATGGAAGGGGTTGCCCCTGGTCGGCATCCCTAACGAGGGAACTAATCCCTACCATAGATTCCAAGGTCCTTGTGAGGAAGGAATTCCTGAGTTTACCCCCTATGCAGGAATAGTACCCTACATAAGATTTTGTTGTCCATAAATGAGGTTTCCCCCGGCCAAGATGACAGCTGATGAGAATGCGTTGTTACCCAACACGCCAAACAAAGAGTACGACGTTGGACCTACCAACATTCTATAAGAAGGAATTCCTTGACTAGCTGCTTCAAACAAACTATAGTTTACATTTGGCCCGATGGAGTGCTAGTGAGCACCACCGAGTGAAGGGGACGAAGGAGGTATATGACCCCCTCCGTAAGGAAAAGTGTTATAGGGAGCTGAAGTTCCCCCCATGGATCCTTGCAAAGGAGCGTTCGAGCTTCCTACCCCCAGACCTAAAGTCTGTAGAGTGGAGTAGGAAAGGACAGAGTTTGTATCAAAGCCAGGCATCCCATATGAGAACAGAGGGCCTGTCACACTCTGGGTGAAAGGAGTAGTGATCACCACCATAGATGGAATCAGACCATTGCTCGAGGTATAGGCAGTTGAGACCATAGTGGTCTGGACCGACGATGATTGGTTAGGAGATGAAAAACCCCCTGTAGTGACAGCCGTATAGGGAGTATGAGGATTCCCTGAAGAAGTAGCAGTATTTGTCTCCATCGCTACTTGTGACACTACCTGATGCTCGTAAGGGTCAACCTATACAACGATTGGCGCCGATAGATTGGTGATCGGAGGGTTATACAAACCAAGAGATTTTGCTCCAAGTTCAAAAATGGTTGGTTCCTCCAGAATCAAATGTTCTCCTCTAGGAGATGGGTCAGGCATAGTTTCTTGTGGCCCGGTTGCCTCAAAAGACCCTTGCTGGTCTAGTCTTCACCTTAGCAGTGGCGAGGGTGGCTCCAAATCAATCGGAGGCAGGCCAAGAAGACTTCATGACCGATGGATCTCCTGATCCTCCACGGTGTGAGAAGATCAATGACACACTAGGGCTTTCTATTAATGTTAAAGACCAGCACACATTAGGAAAATCTCCTATGAGATAAGACAAGCAAATCACTAGCTAGTTGGAAGAACAGTTACACCAGCCAACACTAGAGAAACTTATCAGTGCAAGTGCAACTCGAATACAGAAACACTCTTTGAGTATACTCTACAAAGCGTGTCCCGATGTCTGCCCTAGGTACCACAGTATACCTCTGCAGTCACCTGTGTAAGTCACTAAGATAAAGGCAACTAGGTTGCCAGCGCATGAACAATCACCAGGCAGGTACAGTCGACAGTCGAGTGGACCGCAATGAGTAGGGTATCAAGCTCGAAACATATCAAGGGTATCGAAAGAAAGTGTTATGAAAGAATATTGAGGAACTCGAACGGATTCGAGACCCACGAAGCTCCGTGGAAACTGCGATCAACGAAATCCCAAGATAAACCCTCTATATGTGTTCCCTACTACGCCTGGTCCATCTTTGGAGGGGTTATATCTGCTACCTTTCCGCACACAACCTCATGTTTAGCCCCTGTGTTAGAGGGGGGTCCCGGATAATTTCACGGTTACTGAAATTTTAAGCACTCCCTATCACAGACTCCTATGTTTGTTTTTGTAGCCTTGAAGAGTTTCCTCTCCAATCCTAAATCAAGGCTCTAGCCTAGACTAAATTGATGGAACCTACAAACACAAAGTATGATAACTTTTAATTAAGCGTCAATTTTAGTGGTTGTCTTAAGTCAAAGGGAACAGAAGTGGAACCAATGATGTTATTTAAGAGACGAAAGAGAAGAGCATAAAATAAAACTGAAAACAAACTACTTCTTCTTTACAAATAAAGATTTGCCAATTTAAACTCTTTAACCAAACTTTTTCGTAACTACTTTTCTCAGATCTTTGAAAAGAAAAGCCTAAAACAAGATTTTCGCTCGACTACGAGCTACTTAATGTACTAAGTATTTAAATAAAGAACTTAAGAAAAACTTTCTTTTTTGTTGATAAATAAAACAACTAACCTAAACTACTTTTACCAAACAAAGAAATGAATTTTTTTTTTATTGTTTTATGCTTCAAAAAAAAAATTTGAAAATGAATTCTTTTCTTTTCTTCTAAAGAAAAAAAGGGAAAAATGAAGACAAGACAAGACCAAGAAATGACTTATGGCCCATTGTAGACCGCAGGGAGTCACTGACAATTCCAAACAGGCAGATCAAAACAAACTCACAAACTCGTCTAAAAACCCTAATAAAGAAAGCACAAGAAAACTTTGGTAAAGAAAAGCTATACTGAGGTCAGACCTAGGCTACAGACTGCAATAACAGAGGCCAGGACTAGATCAAGAAAACCCTTGAGAAGTATGACTTCTGATAGGGAAGAGGATGACTGCCTCTTCTTTAAAAAATATTTTCTCAACACAGGCACGCTACTGACACTTCAGCAGTCTACGTATGTATGCGGGCTGTCCAAAGGTAGGGCACGTATGTACGCGTGCAAACCCACTACAGGCCGCATACACCTCTGTAACTTTCTAAAAAAGAAAACAACAGTCAAGTTGACAGGGCAGGGAGTACTAGTATGGAAGACCAAAATCCCTTAAATACTTAGACACTTGCAGAAACTCACAAAAGGAAATTAAACTAGTTAAAGCACCCAAAAAGAATATCCCCTAAAAACCCTATAGGTCTCCCCAGTACGGTCGCCAATTCTACTATAGCGGGAAAACCCCCTACAGACTACACTAGGGTTCTAAAGTGCAGGCATAGCTAACCGTTTAAAGTCTCCTACTTTTAACAACTATACCGACATTACCCCACAATCATACATAAAAAATAAAGTATAGGGATCTGATAAGCTTACCTTAAACTCCGCGTCCGGTGTTGATCCCTTTGTGCTCAGTTGTTTCTCGACTGCAGATCTCCTCCTAAGTCCAACCTGCATTCACCAAAAGAAAAACAAGAAACTACAAGCATGCATTCTATATATGGATTAGTGGGTTAGATATCATAACCAAAATACAAATAAATCATGAAGATTGAAGACATCATTTGGCGGGATGAAAAAAGTATTTCTTTATATTAATCTCACAAAGTCGCTTACAATATGAGACCAGCAACTGCTCCTTGAACTCGGTCCTAGGCTCCTCTTCACCATGCATCAACTGCTTCCACATATTCTTCTCCTCTTCAATTCTCTTTAGGGAGATGGCAAGGGTTTGTAATGGAGGAAAAAGGGCTGGAAAAAGGAATTCTGGCTCAAACTCACGATGTGGTTGAAAAATATTGGGGCAAAGGGGGAATACTGAAATGGGCAGAGTTTCTTTTCTCTCATGCTTCCTGTAGGAAAGGGACCCCAACACCTTATTTTATAGGCCAAAAATATAGTTATTCAGTTGGGTGACCGACTATGGGCGGTCAAATGGTTAGGTGACTACCCGAAAACCCGTATCCCTTTGCAACTTTTTATTTCTCGCATTTTTGTGAGTATACACGGGTTGTAATGGTGTAACTAGCATATGCACGCGAGCTGTGGAGGTGCAACAAGCATCTATAAGAGGCTAGTAGTGGTGCAAGGCGTGTACATCTTCAAAAATATGGTTTTTTTAGAAGAGTTGTTCAAATGATGGCTTGGCAAAAAAAGAAAGTAATATGGCCTGATGTCAAGTATCCATGCATGGTGCAATTTAGGGTTATAACACACTAGATCTGTATGAAAAAGGCAGACATTCCTAAGAATACCTTTAGAACTCATGAGGCCCACTATGCATTTTTGGTCATGCCCTTTGGCTTGTGTAATGCCCCCTCCACCTTCCAAAGCCTCATGGATCATGTCTTTCATCCTTTTCTATGTCATTTTGTTTTAGTTTTCTTTGATGATATCCTCATCTATAGAAAAAACTGGAAAGACCATCTTGGTCATTGTTGGCATAGGGGCAGACCCAGGGTTCAACGCTACAACAATGCACCAACAAAACCCTAACTACCGGCCCTTTCGGAAACACCTACAAAGAAGATGAAGTCTCACCCGAGGTAGAGGCAGGGGTGGTTGCGAAACTCAGGTGTTTGCAACCTTAGCTGGGACACAAATCTGTGATTATGATACTTAATAGAGCACTTAGCACCGTCAGATCCTCAATATGCAATCAATACCTACTTCACTAATAAAACAGAGCTTCACAACATTCACACTGATCTAATGTAGTTAAGTACTTAGCACAAATAGATGGATCATATATAGTGGAAGCAAGAACTAAGCACATTCATAGAAGTTAGATCTAACATTCTTACACATCATTAGCACAAAGCATGAACATTATATCTATCTCTATCAAAGCACTTAGCAAGAGAGTCATAAACACATTAAGATAATCACATAGCATAACAACACAGTATTTACATGGTTCACCCCCACCCTGGGGCTATGTCCATGTTGGTCTCCAGTTTTGATCATGTTTTTGCCTATATTATATCACAAAGACCTCCATTTCCATACCCAGTAGCACCCCTTCTGGCTCTGTTTTGACACAGTTAATATCTCTTTACCACTCAATGGGGTTACTCAAGGTATCTTTATGTTTCAAGTTATTTTTATGCATTTTGATGCTTTAAATTGATATTGAAACTAATATGGCTTGAGTTAGGTACTATTTCTATTTACAGGATTTGCTAGTACCAGGTACCAGCTCGTACCCCGTGGAGATACCAATGAAGCCGCTCAAGATCTGTGCGTTATGGTCAGAAGGGGAGATAGCGAGATTCACATGACAGCTGGAGTCATCGCTCACAGGATGATTGAAGGCATAATGATAAAACTGAGTCGTTAATTCTTCATCGTTCACACTTCGTGACACTACGTGTCACGAAGATGTGAAGACCGTTTTAAACTTGATTCCAAGCTATTTTCGGATCGGGGATCCGTTTGTTTTTATGTATTTTTCTTTAGACTGTTATGGAGGAGGATCTATATATAACCAGGAGGTCGCTCCTAAGAGACGGTTGGATTGTGCTATGTTATGAACTACATTTATGAATATAATCTATCGTGCATTATGTTATTTCACTGTCATACGATTTGAATTGTTTCTGTGAGTAAATGGAACGTGAAGTATACACAGTGGTTGCGTAGAATGATATAGTTAGTTCTGGTTGTTCCTTCCAGCGCTTGTACCTTTTGGTTGGGCCCTCCAAACAGGTTCGAGTCGCTGCTGTTCTCTGCATTAAATTTAGTTTATTTCAGTATCGTAGTAATTGCATGCATGTTAGTTTATTGAGTTTTGGGATTAACTATTCAGCTCATTGATTGATTATTCTTCAACTGTATTGTTTCCAGCTTATTAAATATCTTCTACGTTGATGAGTATCGAAGCATGGTTGATTCCTGTAGAGTTTAGAGCATGAGCTAGGTTTGTTTTGATTCAAGTTTTCGATCTGACCATAACTCAGAGTTGGAATGTGCTTTGCTTTGTTAGATAGTTAGGCTACTTTGTTCTGTTAGATAGTTAGGTTGCAATTAACTTGGAGGAAGCTTCCGGTACCAGTAGGGTAAGTAGGGTGTTTCTCTGTTTTCCTGTGGACAGATTTAGATTCATTTTGGATGTTCAGTTTAAATGCATTCTAGGGAATACTATTTCTGGCATGACTTAAATAGAGATGGTGATGATAGATGGTTAAAAGTAGCAGTAGAATAGTCTTGTGAAATCACACTTTGGCATAGAAATAGAAGCCCCAACATTTAAGTATAGGACTGTTTCTGTTGATGAATTAAATAGGAGATGCTAAGTTTCAGGATAGCCATTAGGATTCAAGTTCTCAGAGTGAGTTTGTGTTTTCTTCTAAAGGTAGTTTTTAAGTAGGGACTAGAATCTTACCCGCACATACAGTGTAGCAGCTCGAAGTTTACTTACCCTGGTTTGACAATTCAGTGTTTCAGGTCATTAAAATCTTTAATATTGTAGCCTGACAGTCCACAAACTCTTCTTCTTTATTGTCTTCAATCAATCGTTTACAAGCACAGAGCCTCAAAAAACTTACTCTGCATAGGACAGAAGATCTGCATAGCTCGCTAGATCCTTCTTCCTTGCGTTACAACACTAAGCCTTCCACAATCTGCTACAAGGGCCTACACTTAGCTCTGCAAGTCTCTTATAGTCATGCACAAAGCACTTACAGAGTCTACTTGCACTTAGGATACATTCACATCACATAGATGCACCACCCTTCTATCTAGCCTAAGCGTCTATTTATATATTACAAAATAGGACTAAACATGGGTAAACCCATGGGCCAACATCCCATTCCCATTACATATTCCCACATCGCAAAAAGGACCCAAAAAGGGGCCAATATCCCATGATCTTTGCTTTGTCGTGCGCTCCTCCTTCGACAGGTTGTCAAAGTCCAGAAATAGGTCAAAATTGACTAGATATCAACAAAACCTGGTCAAGGGCTAACAGGCCCCCAACACTCACCTATGACTCGTCCCAAGTCACTCTGATGTAGGAAGTTCTACTTCGAACACTTCAAGCTTGGATCGAACTGCTTCAACTTGTTGCTATGCTACGCGCTCTTTTTTAGCAAATTCTTGAATGACTGCATCATTCACAGGTCCTTCTAGGCATTGTTCTACCATGGTGCTAACCTACTCCAGTTCTGCTCCCTTGCCTTCTACCTCTGTAAACAATGGATAGGCCTTATCTTATACCGGTTGGAGTTTCTAAGTTATCTCCATAACTCTTCTCTGGATATTATGGATTTGCTTCTAGGTGGTTCACTGCTCTTGAGATCTCTTCATTCTCTCCATAGCTGATAGAGACTTCAACTGTGCCTGTAGTGTTTCTTCATGCTGTGTCGCTTCCTGGAGCTATGACTCCAGTCCCTGCAACTCTGGGTTCTTGGTAAGTTTCTCATACATTTGAGCACTTTGATCAACGAATTGCTTTCATTCTAAGGTAAGGGCCTTCAGTCTATCAACTGTGCTGCGAGCAATGGCTTCGCACTGGTCCCTTACGCCCTGTGGAGTCTCAGAGACAGTGCGTAGTTCTAAATCTACAATGCATTGTTGTAGCTGTTGGATCACTTCTTCAAGTTGCACTACTTGCTTCGTGACTTGATCCTCTTCCTTTACTTCTACAATAGTCACAGAGAGAAGCGCTCTATTGACCATTTCTTTTACTTCGAGTTGCTCTGTGAACAACAATTCCTTGTCTTTCTGCAGTTGGGATTTTTCTTCATCGAACTTTGCCTGGAGAGCAAGCTTCTCCCGTTCTGTAGTACTGTGTTTCTCTACATGGATTCCTTGTACTTGTGTCAAAGCCTGGGTGGCTTGCGCTATTTCTTTTTGTGCTCGTCGAAGGTGAGCTTTGACTGTATTAGTTATTCGGTGGAGTTGAGTTGGCTCATCTCCCAGTTCTGGTGTTCCTAATGGTAGAGGCGCAATGGAGACTGCGTGGCTAGACTGTAGTGCTTGTTGTACTCCTTGGAGCTCAATCTCGATTCTATTGTACATCGCTTCCTGCTTAGCCTCTTGTTTCTCTGCTATCTCCAGTGAAGCATCATTCAGGGCCGCTATAATGAAATTGAAGTCATCTAAGGTGAGGATAGTCTACATTTTTTTCATAGAATCTTTCCATTTCTTCCGGAAGGAAGGCTTCCGGGGGGGGGAACCTTTTGTTTCTTCGAGTGGTCCTCCTCATCTCCAGGCGGTGTAACCTCGCCTTTATTCTATTCAAATTTAGTGCCATATTTCTCTGCCATCACCTCCTTGCTCTGGTGAGATGGAAGCAGTCTTCACGGATGCACTGTCTAAATCCTGAACCTCTTCAATTTTCTTCGTCCTACTAGGTTCGAGTGTATCTTGCACAGTTTCTGGACTGTCTATATCTGATGTCTCCGTAGGGTCTGCTGGAATGAGGAGGTCCGTCGACTAGTCCTTGGTGATCTCCTCCAAGTACTCCTCCGTTAGCTTGTAATAGGACTGAAGTTGTTTCTTGTGCTCGTCAGCGCGTGTTGTGATGTAAATGAAATGGCGGTCCACGTTGAATTTCATCAAAGGCCGGAACCTGTGTAAAGTATTCATATTTATGTGAGGAGCAGACTGTATGGCTACCTTCATCTGGTTGTAGTATGCGTGAAATACAACATTGGACTGCCATTGTTTATTCATGTCGCTTGAATACCATAGTGTGTTGAACTTTGCAGCCAATGGTTCAAAGGGCTCGATGTCTGGGAAGGTCGCACCTTACGGCATCTCCCAGGTAATGAAAGTGATCAGGATCAATAGCCAGCTGAAGTGAAATGTGTACCCTTGATCCTGGGATTCTCTGCAGTCAAGTTCTAATTGGTTCACGAGGTACTTCGCCCAATTCATTTGTAGGCCCTCTGCGCACTTCCCTGCGAGGTATACTACAAAACCAGTCACTTGGGTGGGTCGGTTCTTGCGTACTAACTTTGTTGTGATCAATTGACAGGCGAGGAAAACTATGCTACTCTGGATAGAAGCTACCTTGTAGCATCGCATGCCCTTCTCGACATTGTCGTAGGTGTCCTTGATCCTTTGAGCTAGAGCACAATCCATTTTTTTTCCGGGATAGAAATCTGGTGGGTCAGGGCTGTTGTGCCTCTTTCGTCACCTTAGTGAGCAAAACAGAGGTTCTTGCAAGCTTAGTTGGGTTTGCTAATCGGGGCAGCTGTAAGGAAAAGGGTTAGAGAAAGAAATATAAAAGAACAACTAAGAATTAAACTAAGAAATAAAATAACAACTAAACTAATGAGTATAGGGACATAAGGACAAAAGAAACAATAAGACCCATGTCACCAATGGTAAGGTTTATATCCATGAAATAAAACACCAAGAAGAAAGAGGACTATGATTCCCTTCTTCCTCTAGGGGAGGGCTCTTGGACCCCCACAAATAAGCTCTTCTTACAACTTTGAATGAAAATGGTGAAAGAATTCTTTGCTAATCCACTCAAGGGGTGAGATGGATTGCCTAATGCAATGGTGCTAGTATACTCTTGATGAGAATAGAGGATTCATCGAGAGAATAGTAGCAGCATAACTTTGTTATTGAATTCCTTAAAAAATGAAGTGCACCCATGGCCTTTTTATAGCACCTCTTTGAGGTATTGTGCAACCAACTTGTAGTGTGTAAAGAGGCTAATTAGGGCATTTCTAGTTCTTTGACCAGCCACCCAGTCGGATCCAGTCCAGATTTGCATGTCAAATCAACTTGGAAGCTAAACCAGAAGTGGGTGGGAAGCTAACCACTCTCATAAATGAATTGTCCTCAAATGTGCATGGCTTTTAGCGACCACAGTCGCGCATCGGGCGCATGTGCGCTTTTCCTGCGTTTCTGTTTTGCGCATGTGTGCGTGCGCCCTGTGTAGTCATAGCACACTTTAATTTTGTCACTCGTTGTATAGTTTTGACCCTTTGGAAATGCTTTTGTGGTAATTTTGGTCCATGGGTGACCTCATAACTATTTGACGATGCTGAATTCTTGTAACCGTTTGTGGACGAAATTTCAGTGATAACAGGGGCCTTGCATACTTAGCCCCGTGATCCAATTTATCAACATTGGATTGATTGTTATGCGACGGTTTAACCATAGATAACCTCCATGGTAACAAGACAACAACAATTTGACACATGCATTCACCTCCTGGTGTCATCCAAAATGCGGAATCTTCATAATGTTCAGCAGGGTGGACTGTGTGAGGTTATGGCTCCATGACTGAGGGACGATCTTCAAATTCTTTCCCTTTATTCTGGCCAGGTACTTATGCGGGGAGAGCATGTTGTAAACTTTCCAGTCACCGAGGTTGAAGTCGCTAAACTTCAACGCTGCAATCTTATCTTGGTCTGTGTGAACTGCATGTATCCCCTTCGGGAGGTACGCAGTGACCAAGGCGTACTCAAAATCTCTAGGTACGTTGTCATGGTTTACAACACCACTCAAAGGTGGTATATAAGTAGGCAATATGCTCGAAATCAACTTAGCATTCACGAGATCATCCCTGTGCTTAGTTCGCTTCTCATCTAATGGTCGGGATGGTCTCGCTCGAGCAGTTGACGAAGAGGCAGGTAGTCCTCTTGTGGATGATTCTTATACACCTGTGGATAATCTTATCTCCGACATGACTCTTTCAATCATCAGGTCAATCAAAACTTCCTCAACAACTCTTTCTACAGCTCTCAACTCGTCCGACATACATGCTCAGGGTTAACAATCTCAGGTTCGGGAGGGGTAGCTTAGACATAGTAACAAGAGAGAGAGAGCAGAAGCATGATGATCACGATATAAAATCAACATATTATGTGGGCTCAAATTCTCAATTGGAAAAAGTGTTCTCGGTGCGTGGAACGGTGGGATAAATAGGTAACTCGACAACGAGTCGCTTGCAACGGGTATGAGGTCTTCATTAACTCGGTTTTGTCCATTATGGCACGGTCTCAATGGTCGGATGGCGAGCTAGCTAGCCATAAATGGTTTTCTATCCATTCAGAGCATTGATCTAACAATTATAACATTCCCCAATGGATATATTGTTTCGCCATGGCGAAGTGCCATGTGTCGTTGTTCTGATATCCCGACGAAGCTCCAATTTTGAAAATTTTCCTTCAGTGAGGTTCCCTCTGGGACTTTATGTAAATTTTCAATCTTAGCCCTCTTCTTACATAGCTTTCTAGCCTTCTTTCCAGTGAGCTTCGTCTCAGTATGCCTTTTTCCATTTTGATTCCTATCTTCTCTTAACATAATTACTTCGCGTTGTTGAAATTCTTTCCTAGGATTTAGGGGTAGTACCTCTTCTTTGTCTGGGACAAGTACTTGAGTCTTTTGTTGGTATTCTAATGTTCTTGTAGCTTCAACATCTGGATCTCTAGTGTTAAATATCTTCGATCTATTCTGCAATCAAGTGTGTTATCCTTCTAGTCATGAATTCTTTTAACTCATGCTTCTGTTGTTCTAACACTGCTTCTTCTTTTTTCCTTCTGGCCTGGTCTCTTTCAATCCAAGGGCTGGCTAGTAACATGGTAAATGGGGCGTTGTCTTCAATAAATTCAATAATCTCAAAATATTCTTCTGTCGAGGTTCCATTGTCATTCATAGGTATCTGAGTGACCTTCCCACATAGGTTTACTAGTTTTCCTCTGAATAATCCTATTCCTCCTAATGAAGGAATCATAGTAGGCTTCCCTATAGCTTCCCAAGTTCTCTCTGTCATTATATTCACTTGTGTTTCCTCATCCAAAACACAGTCAATGTCGAAGTCTGTTATTCTTGCTTTGATGCATTCTTTTTCTTTGAATATCCCTGATAAGCTGATATGTCAGTGGTCATTCAGGGTTTCTTTCATCTGTAACAATACTTTCTCTTATTCTTTCTGGGATTCTTCCATTTCTGGATCTGCCTTAGGGTTTTCCTGGTTCAGATTCATTCTTTCAACTTTAGCAATCATTCTAGGGCAATCCAACACTTCATGGTCCATATCTTTGCAACAAAGACAACTAGGTCTTCTTCTAGGGAATTCTTTAGCAAGATGTCCTGGTCTTCTGTAGTTGTAATAGAGGGTTAATCCTCTCTTTCTTTTAAATGATCCCTAACTTCTCATGTACTACATGCTAGGAGCATAGGAGCTAACCTGCAACAAATTCTCTCTAGGATATTGCATCCATTTGTTAGTCTAAACATTCTTTCTATGCATAGGTATAACATATCTTTCACTATTTTTGTCGTATCTATTAATATCAAATCTTCCTTCATCTATCAATACCCTATTTTTCTAACTAAGACAGACTCTATTAAACATACCTAGATCCATACTCTAGAAACAAAAATTTCCCCTTATCTTACTTCTACAGAGCACAAAGCTTCCAGATCTAAAAATTTTCACTATTCTTACCTTTATCAAAGCATAGAGCTTGCAAATCTTACCTCTTTTAATAAAAAATTCTCACTTTTACCTTTCTTAGAGCACAAAGCTTTCAGATCTTGCTTCTCTCCTTCAGATCTGACTTCTTTTCTTCAAATCTGATTTTTTTATTTTAGCATAGAGCTTTATAAATCAAGTAGAATACTGCCCACTAGAGCAGCATATCTATGCACAGAGCTTTCACGACTTCAGAATGAATCTTTGCACAAAGCACCTTCTTTTTCAGTTCCCAGCAATCACAGTTTCAGATACCGGCAACAGAACCATTTGTTGACACAGGGGCAAACCCAGGGTTCAACGCTACAACAAAGCACCAACAAAATGCTAACTACCGGCCCTTTCAACAACACCTGTGAAGCAGATGAAGACTCACCCGAGGTAGAGGTAGGGGTGGTTGCGAGGCTCAGGTGTCTGCAACCTTAGCTGGGACACAGATCTGTGATTATGATACTTAATAGAGCACTTAGCACCGTCATATCCTCAATATGAAATCAATACCTACTTTGCTGATAAAATAGAGCTTCACAGCATTCACACTAATCTAATGTAGTTAAGTACTTAGTACAAACATATGGATCAAATCTAGCAGAAGAAAGAACTAATAACATTCATAGAAGTCAGATCTAACATTCTTACACATCATTAGCACAAAGCATGAACATGTTTATCTATATCTATCAAAGCACTTAGCAAGAGAGTCATAAACACATTAAGACAAGCACATCGCATAACAACACAATATTTATGTGGTTCACCCCCACCCTGGGGCTAAATCCACCAACTCTTCTTCTTTATTGTCTTCAGTCAATCAATTACAAGCACAAAGCCTTAAAAACCTTACTCCGCACAGGACAGAAGATCTGCGCATCTTGCTAGATCCTTCTTCCTTGCGTTATAGCACTAAACCTTCCACAATCTGCTACAAGGACCTGCACTTAGCTCTACAAGTCTCTTACAGTCATGCACAAAGCACTTACAGATTCTACTTGCACTTAGCATACATTCACATCACATAGATGCACCACCCTTGTATCTAGCCTAAGCGTCTATTTATATATTACAAAATAGGCCTAAACATGGGTAAACCCATGGGTCGACATCCCATTCCCATTACATATTACCACATCCCAAAAAGGACCCAAAAAGGGGCCAATATCCCATGATCTCTGCTTCGTCTTGTGCTCCTCCTTCAACAGACTGTCAAAGTCCAAAAATAGGTCAAAATTGACCAGATATCAGCAAAACATGGTTAAGGGCCAACACTCATGTTGACCGAGTTCTCCATCTACTCTCTCAGCACCAAATTTTCCTGAAACAATCTAAATGTGCTTTTGACGCCTCAGAAGTCGAGTACTTGGGTCATCTTGTTGGCAAGGACATCGTCAGGGTGGATCCTAAAAAGATTGAAGCTATGCAAGATTAGCCTCACCAAAAGACTCTCAAAAGCTTGCATGGATTTATGGGCTTAACATGTTATTATCGCAAGTTTGTTAAGAATTATGGAAAGATTGTGACACCTCTCACTACACTCCTTAATAATAATTCTTTCACTTGGAATCCAACAGCTGCTCAGGCTTTTCAAACCTTGAAGATGGCCATGTGCACCACTCCAGTCCTGGCCCTTCTTGATTTCACAAAGACCTTTGTCCTGGAATGTGATGCTTCAGGGAAAGGTATTGGCATTGTTCTTATGCAAGAGGGTCGGCCTTTGACCTTTACCAGCAAACAACTATCTGAATGAAATTTGGGCACATCAATCTATGAAAAGGAAATGTTGGCTATTCTGCATGTCGTTGATTTGTGGCACCCTTATCTATTGGGGCAACACTTCCAAATTAAGATAGATCATCAAAGCCTCAAGTATTTTCTAGAACAACACATTTCTTCCCCAAAGCAACAAAAATGGGTGACTAAGCTCTTTGGATATGATTATGAGATCATTTACAAGAAAGGAAAAGACAATGTGGTTGCAGATGTACTTTCCCAAAAATATGAAGATGAAGGCTCCCTTTTTTCTCTCTCCTTCATTGTACCAGATTGGCTCAAAGCTGTTAGCTAGGAATGGCTACATGATCCCAAAAGTTCGCATCTGATACAACAATTGTAGACCAATTCCCCAGTTTCCCCAAGGTACTATTGGCTCCATGAGGAGCTTCGATACAAATGTCATTTGTATTTAAGTAAACAGTCAAAACTTAAATCCATGGTACTTTTTGAGCTTCATGCTACACCCACAGCTGGGCACTCCGGGTTTACCAAAACCTATGACAGGGTCAAACGTTTTTTTTTTTTCTGGGATGGTATGAAACAAGACGTTCATAATTTTTTGGTTGAATGTGATATGTGTCAACACAACAAGGGCGAAACAGTCAAATCTCCTGGCACACTACAACCGCTTTCGATTCCACTTGCTATTTGGAGGGATATCTCTATGGATTTTATTACAGGCTTACCTAAATTAGGCAATAAATCGGTCATCATGGTGGTAGTTGATCGCCTTTCCAAGTATGCTCATTTCTCTGCTCTTCAACACCCATTTACAACATCCATTGTGGCTCAACTTTTCATGAATCAAGTCTTCAAGCTTCATGGCATGCCGCATTCTATTGTTTCTGATCGCAACCCAACCTTCACTAACAATGTTTGGTAAGAATTGTTCAAGCTACAAGGCACCCAATTGCATCTCAGCACAGCTTATCATCCCCATATGGATGGTCAAATTGAAGTTGTCAACAAGTGTTTAGAAACATATTTGATGTGTTTTGCATTGAAAAAGGAAAATCGGTGGACTCAATGGTTACCCCTAGTTGAATGGTGGTACAACACTTCATACCATACAACTACCCACATAACTCCTTTTGAAGCAGTATATGGGCAAAATCCACCTTCAGTTCTCTCATATTTGTCAGGTGTCTCGAAGGTCCAGGCGGTTGACCAAATGCTTACAGTTCAAGAGGCTATTCTTCGTACCATCAAAGAGAATTTGGTCATGGCATAGAATCGTATGAAGAAAAAAGCAGATCAAGGTCGCTCTGAACGTCAATTTGCAAAAGGGGATCAAGTGTTTCTTTGACTGCAACCTTACAAGTAAACTTCCCTCAAGGCCGACCATTGTCAGAATCTTGCGCCCAAATTTTATGGTCCTTATACCATTCTCAAGCGTGTGGGACAGTTGGCCTATCAGTTAGCTTTTCCCATTGATTCTAAGATACATCATGTTTTTCATGTTTCATGCTTAAAGAAGGTGATTGGAACTAAGTGCCAAATTCAAACCAACCGAGTTGGACGAAGAAGGCTCCATTTGGCTACAACCACAAGCATTTTTGGACTAGCGTGAGCATCGCCTGCATCAGTGAACCATCATGGAAGTGTTAGTCCAGTGGAAAGATACAACTCCAGCAGATGCCACTTGGGAACCAACTACCATTCTGCAACAATTTACACATCTCAAGCCTTGAGGACAAGGATTTTATTAAGGGGGAGTACATGTTAGGGGCCTAACCCCTCATGTAGGTAGAACAATATATTCCGATGTAATAAAGGTCAATATTAATAAGGCCTTGCAATAAGATAGAATAAATCGAATGTAAGAAGACCTAATAGAAGCTTTCACTTCTAGAAGGATCTTCCTCTAGATGGTTCTCTTGATAGACATATTTAGTATAAATAGAAGTCAAGGGTATGAGAACCCTAGCTTGGATATTATTGTAATAGACCTCTGCTCGATTGGAGGTTTCCCCCTCGAAGAGGCAAGTGAACATTTCTCTCAGTAATCAAATGTTGGTTGTGGAGCCTGATTATCTTCCTGATGCAGAGGTCCTTGCTTTCAGCCATGTTTATACCCCATGAAGTATTTACACCCCAGAAGTATGTACACTCTTCCACGCGGGGGAGTGCAGAGGGGGGGTACCCCCTCTGC
>ML777385.1:392318-415127 GCA_009831015.1 Picea engelmannii | reverse complement strand
AGATTATAATTGTTTGTTTAATTAATTAATTATTTGTTTTAATAATTAATTACTTGTTTGTTTATTAATTTTTATTTAAAAAGAGCCGACTGGACAATGTTTATAAATTAATATTTAGAATTATTCATATTGGCTAGGGTAGGAATCCAATTTTGACTAATTTTCCATCCATCATCTCTGTTTAGATTATTAGGTTGTTTTTCAATTTCAATTGCTTCTCTAAATTTCCTATTGTGATAGTGATCTATCCTGCCAAGGATTTTGGTTTCTTCAATACAAATGTGATGTTTGGTTTTATCTGAGTGTTCTGCGAGAGTTGAGGGACGAGTGCGATTGTGTTTGATGTCAACGGCGTGTTCTTGAATCCTAATTCTAAAGGAACGACCTGTTTCTCCTATGTATTTTTTACCACATGAACATGGGATCATATAGACACCTTTATGTTCGATGGGATCAACAAAGTCTTTGACTGACCTAAGGGAATTCCTAATAGTGTTTAGGGGTTTGAAAGTTGCACCAATGTTTTTCTTCTTTAAAATCCTCGTAAGTTTGTCTGTTGTTCCTTGTATGTAGGGTAAGTAAACCATAGACACATCATTATTTGTTTGTTCTTTATTCCTAGGTGTTTTGGTGGCATTTTGAAAAGCTTTCATTACCTGATGTTTTTTATAGCCATTATTTTTAAAAACATTAAGGAGGTGTTTTTTCTCTTCCTCTAGGTGTTCATCATCAGAAATTCTAAAGGCTCTAGTGGCGAAGGTGTTTAGAACAACTAGTTTTTGGGAGGGGTGATGATGGGAATCGGCATGAAGGTATTGTTCAGTGTGGGTTTTCTTCCTATAAACTTGATGGGATAAGGATCCATCAGGTCTTTTTGTGACTCTGACATCTAGAAAAGGAAGACTATCGTTATTTTCAACCTCCATCGTGAGCTTGATGTGATCAGATTGTTTATTAAGGTGAGTCACAAATTCATCTAATCTGTCACAACCATGGGGCCAGATGACAAAGGTATCATCAACAAACCTATTCCAGTATTTAGGTTTGAAGGGTGAGGAGTTTAGGGCATTGTTTTCTAAATCTTCCATGAATAAATTGGCTATGATGGGAGAGAGGGGGGATCCCATAGCAACCCCACAGGTTTGTTCATAAACGTCGCCTTGGAAACTAAAGAAAATGGATTTCAAGCAAAGCTCAATCAAGTTGGCAGTGCCTAGGTCAGTGATGTTTCTGATGACTTCATTGCTCCGTCAATGGGAATTTTAGTGAAGAGAGAAACAACATCAAAGTTTATTTATTTATTTATTTTTATTATATAAATTTGGTTTTTAAATAATTGTTTTTTTAATTTCAATTCTTTTTTTTTTCTAGTTTTTAAATCATAAAATAATTAAATTATATTTTTTTGCTAAATATTTAAAACTAGTGTTATTTAACTACAATGATTTTTTATGTATTGAAGTAAAGGTAAAAACTATGTTAAAAATGATATTTCAAAAAAGTGAATGGTAGAAAATATTTTTGGAAAATTTGAAAAAATAATTAGAAAAATTTGAAAATAGAAAAATTAGAAAATAATTTGAAAATAGATGAAAAATCAAACATTTAAAAAAATAATTTGGAAACATTATGGATTAGAAAATTTAAAATATCAAAAAACCACCTAAAAGGGAAGGGGGTGCTATTGTAGTACCATTTTTAAAAACTAGATAAAAAATGTGACTCCCAAAAAAATGATAACTCTATAGAGTTCTCGTTAAGGTGGTAACAATGTTTTCACTATCCATGAGCTAAATGTTTCGGTATCATGCGATGCCAAAAATGCATTTCCAACTCTCTCATTAAGCTTAAGAACGCACATTTTTTGAGCTTGATTGAAGAGACATCTTCAACCCTTTTCTTCAGGGTTGAAAAGCATATTTTCCAACAAATTTTACGCACAAAATATAGACCAAAATGTACATTTTCCAACTCTCTCATTGAGCTCTAGAATGGAGACTTTTTAGCTTGCTTAAAGGTAACATGCCTAGCCCCCAGATGGGGTGATAGTGCGGTCTATGCGGCATACGGCGGAGACGGGTGGAGGGCATCAGGACACGGGGGCACGTGAAGGGCTCATGCCACCCCCCCACCCCGGAGTTTAATTGAACCGTAAATTCGCTGCGAATGGGCATTAATGCTCACATTAACGCAGGCTCCCCTCCATTCTGGTTTCATAACATGATTGTGATTACAATGCTGGTTAGTTGTTGCAGTTAGCCCCCCGTAGAGTTTGCTCTGCATTGGCAATGGCGTGACCCCTCCTGGACTGAGCCCGAACCTGTACAGTCCTCGACCATTCACCCCCGCAGAGTGCACAGCACCGCCTCCGCTTGCAACTTTTGTTGGACCATGACTCGCCCAGAGGAAGGCCAAAGCGGGGTTCTCCCTGGAAGCCTCGGCGTCCTTGAGTCTCCCGCTCGGATTCGCCTTTCATAAGTTCCTCCCCCCATGGCCGGTCTGGTCAATTCTCAGTTGCTTCTCGTAAATTGGTGAATGAGCAACTCAATTATGGGGCGCTGATGCCCAGAACGGCCGGCTCTCCCCATCGACACCTTCGTGATCCTCCAGTGACTCCTTCTGTCCCTGCGTCCGAACCTCACCAGACTTCTCGAGGGGCTGGGCCTCTTCCCCAGGACTCCTTCACCTCTGCGCAGATTTGGGATAGCTTGGCGGCACTCTACGACCTGGTCTTTGGTATTCGCCAGGGCGTGGAGGACCTCCACTATCACCTCCAAGAAACCGACGTCAAGGTAGACCTCTTCCTTTGGACCCTCAACTCCCTGCAGGATTCTCTCGCCTCCAGCCCGAATGAGGATGCTCCAATGGAGAAGCCGAACGCGGCGACAGATGCAGCAACAGGTGTAAAGCAGGATGCAGTGCCAGGTGCGGACCGAGGCAGCAAAGTTGGTGGCGTTGTGGGCGACGTGGAAGGCGACAAGAATTGGGCAGATCAGCCCATGTACATAGAGGAGGAGCCTTGGCCAGGGGACCTCCCGCCCATGTGGCCCAA
Source organism: Picea engelmannii (assembly GCA_009831015.1). Lineage (NCBI taxonomy): Eukaryota > Viridiplantae > Streptophyta > Pinopsida > Pinales > Pinaceae > Picea > Picea engelmannii. Next base: position 412,075 of record ML777385.1, on the reverse strand, counting down.
ATACTCTCCAAGTGTCTAGATTGTCAGTCTTGTCGCAGGGGGTCAGTAGTATATCTGTCTTTTTTCTTTCATCTTTTGAAGAGTTTTTAGCTGTAAACTTTTATGTCTAAAACAGTAAACAGTATCACTGATAAGTTTGGGGTATCCTGGGATAAATGGACTGGTTTCTCCTCTGTTGGGGCAGTCCTATATCCTCAGTATGAACATCTTGTATTTTGCTTTGATACTTTGCTTCTAGAAGGCACTTAATATATTTTTCTTACTTACATAAAAAAAAAAAAAAAGGGTAACATGCCTAGTGCTCTTTTTAGAAGATAACATCTTTAGTCTTCTTTTCAAGCTTTGAAAAAAGCAAATTCTAATTTCTTCTCCCTCATGCAGCACATTTACTTTCAACGCTAGTTCGTTCATTTTGAATTTGGGTGTACTATTTCATGCTTGTTTAAAATCATTGTATCATCTTTTTAACTCTATAATTATTAACTATATACAATATTAAAATAAAATTATAGGAGGTAGTATAAGCAACTTTGTTGTTTTTGTTTTGTTTTTAAATGTTTTGAAATTAATTTAATTTTTAAAATTTTATTCTTAAATATTTTTAATTTAATTTAATTAATCTTATTCTTAAATGTTTTTAATTGAATTTAATTTTTTAAAAACATATTTTTAAATGTTTTTAATTTTAGTTTTCTTTAATTTAATTTATTTTTTAAGAACTTTGTTGAGTATTTTTTGAAAAAGAATGAAGAAAAAGTAAAGTAGAGAGGACCATCTTAACATTATTCTTTTTTTTTTCCATTGAAAACTGCACATTGTATTAATATTTATATAATCTGTTCACATAATCAAAACATTACATCTAAGGCTCCTTGAGTTCAAAGTCCTATCCACTGCTATAATCTACTTGGAAAATCCAATTTCCTTTTAAAACTGGCACCATAAACGTTTTAGACAGTTAGACAAAACTTTTCAAAAATGTTTTTGTCTTTCATACATAAATAGTAGAAAAATAAGCATAACTCCCTTCATTGCAATAAGACAACACAATAAGAGAACCCCATAGAAAGAATTATAGTACAACTTTAAAAAGAGATTTGGGACCTCTTGACCATCTTCCCACTGATTATATGCTATGTTCCTTGGACACAAAGAGAGGGCCTTTTTTGAAAAGAAATCAGCCTCTTGGTTCTCTTCTCTATATACATGCGCAAAGGAAATATTCGGAAAAAACTTGATGAGTTCCTTTACCCTGTCCTTCCAACAATCTATTGAAACTGCCTGTAGAGTGCCTCTTCCATTAAGCCATTCAATGACTATTTTAGAGTCCCCTAATACATGAAAGTCTGTAATAGAAAGTCTATGTGTCAAGGTTAGAGAAGCCCAAACACCCATAAGTTATGCTCTTGTATTTGTTCCTCTTCCACAATTTAGAGTCTCACTTGTATACTCTGTGATCATTGATTTTTACGACTCCTCCTACGCCACTTAGATATTCATTCCTTTGCGCTGCACCATCAAACCATCCTATAATTTTATCACTTGGTAGTGCAAGAGATGTGCATCTAAATTTAAGGACTTTTTTCTTTTGCCTATGACTGCTCGCCGCACCTAAAGAGAAAAATATTATCTTTTGAATGGAAGGACTCCTTGACTCAAAGATAGCCAAGTTTCTTTCAAGCCAAATGAACCAACATATAAAGGCTAACAGACATGGGAATTTGGGATTCTGTATAGCCCAGTTTTCAAAACATTTCTTCACTCATAAGCCAGTCTACCATGTAGTAATCTTGAGGGACTCTTTGATCCTTTTCCAAACTGAAATAGTAAAAGGGCAATAAACAAAGAGGTGTTTTCCATTTTCTCGATTTCCTTTGCAAAGATGACAGAATCCTGGCCCTACCAATCCTCTCTTTTGTAAATTTTTCCAGGTAAGTATTTTTTCTTCAATCACAAGCCAGGCAAAAAGATTAATCTTTTGGGGACAATCCCAACACCACAATTTTTTCCCCCAACCTCCTATTTTGTTTTTCCAAATCTTGGTTGCAAGTGCATTGTAAACATTTTTAACTGTGATCTGACCAGACCTATCTCCACCTGTACATATTAACTCATCCACTCTATCAGATAGTTGTATGCCTGATCCAATAAAGCTCTTCCTGTACCATTCCCATTCCGTTGCAAGGTTTCCCTCCAGTCCCAAGTATGATATGTCTAGCCAATTTGAGGAGATTGTGCCCTGAGGAGAAGCTCGACTAGTTTGGAAAAGAAAATACACATTTTTAATATTTAGATAGGTAATCAACTCAGCAGATAGAATAGATTCCTTCCTCATGCCCAATAATTCATCCTTTCCAACAATAATGGAATCTCCCGCAGCCGGTTTCTGTGCTAGCCAATGCACAATCAAAGGTAAAGTATTCAATAATCTTTTCCAAGTTTGGGAGCCAAAAGACAAGACTAGAGAAGATGTTCAAGCCATGTCGTCATAGAGATATGGGGGAAATATTTGTCTTTTATCACCCTCTGCCAAATACCAGGTTGCATCATTCCATGCCACAAAGTATTAGCCACCAATGCCTTGGAAAAACAAAATATGTTTCTGAATCCCCAACTGCAAAAAACTTTTGGTTTCGAGATGGTCTCCCATCTGCATAAATGGTAAGTCTGAGTTTGTTTGTTGCCTGACCAGAGAAAAGAAAAAACTAGCTTACGGATCCGATTCAGAACATAATTCAAAATGTGAGACAAGGCCATCCAATAAACTGGTCGACTCTCTAACACTGCTTTTATCAACACATATCTTCCCCCCCAATGTAAGAAACCGATTGCACCAATGGCGGATACGATTCTAAAACTTCATTAAAAGCCACTACCAATCCTCTGCCTTGTAGCTATCTGACTTTAAATAGAATCCCATGTATTTAAAACCAGCCGAAAGATTCATGAAGTTGAAATGAAACAAAATTTTCAAATCATATAGAGTTACCTGTTGGACACCGTAATGTAAAAAGGTGGACTTATTGTTGTTGATCATCAATCACGTAGCACCGCAAAAGGCGTTTAGAATTTTGTGAATTTCCTTCCATTCTGAGATCATTTCTCTGGACATTATAAGCACGTCATCCACGAAAAGTAGATGGAGGATCTTAATAATCCTAGAAACCTTGATTCCCAACAACTTCCCTTCATATTAACAAAAGAGGCGACAATGGGCAGCCTGTCGCAAACCTCTATCACTTTTGAAGAAGTTAGTGGCCTCGCCATTGATCAAGATGGTGTATGTTGTTGAGGCAACACAACCCATAATCCAGTTTGTCATAAGAAGTCCAAAACCACATTGAATAAGCATAAACCTCAGATAATCTCAGTTTGTGCAATCGTAAGCCTTTTTAAATCTAACTTCATGATGATATCTTGAAGTTTTTGGCCTTGATACTATGAAGGCATATCTGTGTTGTCCCTGTTACATCTAAATTTTGTCTTCCCTTGTGGAAACCCAACTATTCTTCTTTTATGATTACATTTAATGATGGTTTTATATATGATAATGATGATGATTTTATATTATTGTTATTTTTAATTTATGATCATTTTTAATTATGGTTTTATATATAATGATGATTAAGTTTGATTGAGATGGAATATATATATATATATATATATACCAAAGTAGGAAATATAGTGATATCGGTCAAACTATTTTGACTTTCCAATTATAATAAAAAACTTCTATAATGCTTTTTAAAGTTTCATAATATTTGTGTATTAAATTTAATATTTGAAAAATATAATGTATTTTTTTAATATTTAATATATAAAAATATTATTTTATGATTGATTGAATATAATGAAGTGACAATTTACCACTGCTTGGATGTGAAATTGTTAAAAAAAATAAATAAATAAAATATTATATTTTTAAAATTTTTAAATATTGCCATGTGTTTTTAACAATGGCTAGTTGTTGAGTGATTGGATTCTCCGTTCTATGAAGATCTCCTTTGTTTGATGTCCATTGGAATGGATTTAAGTTTTTTTCAGAATGAATTCAAGAAAAAGATTAAATAACTTTGGCATGAGCATAGGAAAATCAATATCGCTTGTACTGCAACATTTTGGTACGGCGACTCAGTGGTTGACGCGTTTCAAGCTTACAATTGCATCAGAACACAAATTTTGGTGTAAGAAAAAACACAATTGAAGGAGGCCTCGTAGGAAACACGACAAAGTTTTTATTTACTTGTAATTTTCTACAGTTTCATGGTGTGGAAATATTGAATATAAAAATACATTGATCACTAGACCCAATGACATCATGAAAATAACAAGGAGGCTTCATTGTTAAGACACTACAATTGCATTTAGGAGATCATCTTATTAATGGAAATGCATTGGAAACAAAAGGATTTTTTTGGGAAAGTATTGTATGCATTGGGAACACAAGGATTTTTTTTTGTGAAAGTATTGTTTGAAGATTTATGGTGCCTGCTTGGGATCACCTACATCACTATAGGTTCTGGAATAATAAAGAATCGATGAATATAGTTCAAATCCCAAGCATATGGTGGATTCCCTATGTCACTATTGGGTTCACAACCACAGAGAATAGGTTCTTGAGTCACAGAGAATCGAAATTACAGAGAATCAGTGAATATAGTTCAAATTCCAAGTGTGTGGTGAAATTATTTGTTGATGGGGAAGATATCCAATACTTTCCCAGTGGAGAAAAATGATCAGGGGAGAACGGTGAGTTCCTCTAACCTCTGTAAATCAATACCTACTTAGATAAAATGAGAAGGTGCTACAACTATTCCAATTTACCCCTGTAACTAATTGTAAATACCTAGTCATATACAATGACCAGTTGCTACAAATATTCCAGTTTGCCCATGTAATTAGTTGTAACAATGATCCAAAAATGATAGGTTTTACTGACAATTGCAAGTTAAGTTTAATGTACATTATGCATCGGATCGATAAGAATGTGAAACACATAAAACTCTATAACTTGTTGCGGAATAATAATTATGACTTTTACTTAATGCTCATTAATGATTAAAGAGTTCATCCATTATAAACCATGTTGTAAATTAAGAGAAGATAACAACAAACAAGAAAGAGAAGTAGACACAAGAACGTGTTAACAGAGTTCACCAATATTTGGCTACGTCTCTGGGCCCGCTTCCAAGTGGAGGACCTCTTTATTTCTCTTCAAATGCTCAAGTTCTCTTTACATTGGCTCTTTGTTGTTACAAAAGGATTCTAATTTGATGCACAAGTCCTCCTTGTTTAGATACATACATGCCTCAAAAAAATCCTCTCAAAAACATGACAAAAATGCCTCTCAAAACATGAGAAATGGCCAAATTACACAAGTTGCTCCTCAAAATCCCTACATCAAAAAGTTACCCCTCAAGCTCAAAAAGCCTTGTTTATATAGTTTTTAGGCCCAACAAGAGAATCCCAACTTCTCCTGAAGATCTGGCCTCTTTTGGGGATCAAATCCCCCTCCAAATGGCCAAAATATCCTCAAAATACCCATTCTGGGCAAAAACTTTAGGCAAAAACCCACTCTGTAACAAAAAAAAATAAAAAATACACAGAGTAGACTATAAATGGTTGGCTCGCGCCCCTTGAAGTGGTCACATGGTTACATATGGCCAAGTACCATCCCTTTGGGCTGTGCATTGGCCCATAACTTGCGCTAGCTCCTAGTTTTTGGGCGCTTTACATGGGACCTTGGTCTATAAGTAAATCCCCACACGCCCTTTTAGGGTTAGGCCCCGGTCTTTTGGGAACACTCGAGATCCGAGGGTTGGCGCTTATCCAAAATCCCTGCACTCACCTGCCACTTGGCTCTATGGAGAGGTCACACGGTGCACCGAGGGCTGGGGCTAGGCCCCAACCCATTCCTCCATTCATTTTGACCACTAACCAAACTTAAATATAAGTTTGGTCATGTAGTTAACAAGTCTCAACAGTGGGTGGGTTGGCTAGTCCAGCTCTGCCATTCCGTAGCCTAGTGGGAGGTCTCGTGTTCGAAACTTGTGGAGACCCAAAAAATTTCCCCTATGCAACTGACGATTGGGTGCCACATGGCATCCCATGACTGGGCCACATGGCACCACCACATTTGCTCGATGATTGCCAAGTGTCACACAACAACTGGTCCACACCTTCCACACCTGCCCAATTAGTTGTGCTGCCACATGTCACCACCTGCCCTTGCCATGTCAGCTTGAAGATGTCATGCTAATGTTAGCATTGATTTTTTTCTAGTTTGACCATTGACTTTTTGCTAGTTTGACCATTGACTTTTTGCCTGTTTGAGAATCTGATCAGAGTGCGATAACTATCGCATACAGAGCTCGTTTGAGTAAGTAAATATATGGCCAGAATCAACGCTACGAGCCGGTCGTAATGGAATTGGTTTAATTCAATTCCAAGAGCTTTCATTTTTGAGCATTTTTTGGACCTGGGGAGCCTCCTGGATCAAACAATGCTTATGAAGTGTGTTCTTTTGAAAAATCTAAGGTTACCTATAGCATTTTCTTTACCTTTGTTTCCACCCATAAAGGATGATTGATACAGGTAATGCTCATAACATGCATGGAATAAAGTGTACCATCCACATCCTCACTAGTATGCTTTTCATTTTCAACCAAATAGTCATTTTGTCTCCCAACAGAGAACACATAATCAATACCTTCCCCCGGTACTCTTTCAAGAACCAAATTTTCTTCTTTTAGTTTCTTTTTTTTGAAAAACAGGTTCAACCTTTTTCTCAGGGGACAGTTTAAAAATACTTGAAGAACATTTTTGCAACCATGAAAAAGGGCTAGGAGTTGAAGCACTTGCAGGTGTTCTCATAAGAGATATCCCAAAATTAAACTCGATGTTTGCATTCTATGACATAGAAAAAACACTCTGTCTAATAGGATCCAACATGACGAAATGACCAAAAAAAAAATAATTTTGGAGGCCAGGATAACCAAAATTCATATACTTCCATTGACTTAGATTAGCCTGGCCATATAGGAGCGAAAACTTAGTACACAAAATATTTAGCATAACTTTTTGGATTTAAATCGGTGATCCCATGTTGTTGTTTTGAATATTAGCAAGAACTCCCACTAGAGGAGAATTGATATATGTTGTGGGATCAAGCTTGGTCGAATTGGCCCTGCTATCCTCAAACTTGTCATAGCGAACATGCCCTCCCACAACTGCACCTATTAATACATTTGGGTTCGGTGGTTGTTTGTGGAACCAAAAAGTGAAACCTTTAGTACATGATATATTTCTTGAATCCTCATATATCAAAACTATAAAGGACCCTCTGTGATGAGCTTGCTATGGATATCTGTCACCAAAACCCACCATGAAAGACATACCCACAAGATTCTTACCCAGTGTTGAGTTCCTTTTGTCACAAGGGTGAGAAAAAGGAGGTCCCTTAACTATCTAGTTAGGCTATTCAGAAATCACAATAGAGATTTAGTTGGTTAGTGGATCAACTAACATAGAAAAGAAAGAATCAAACAACAAAGAAATAAATTTAAACTAATCATGTAAGAACTAAAATTGATGCACAAAAAAAAAACAAGAGATAGCTACCAAGTAAACCGACCTTCGAATTGATACACCTTGGATAAATATGGGAACTTATGAGTCCCCTCTTCCTCCTTGGAAAGGCTCTTGAGTCCCCAAGTAAAAAGTCTTCTTTCTACTAACAATGGCTAATAAAGGAAAATGGTGAAGAAAAGAGTCTTGAACTACTCAAGAGGGGAGAGTTCTAACACTTTTTATGGATTCCCTAAGTTTTATAAGAGGAGGATGGATTCTCAAAGATAAAAATGAGTAACGTAACAATACTCAAATGCTTCTTCTTTTTTGCATACAATGGCCCTCTATTTATAAGAGGATGGAAAGCTTTCCAAACTAGTTCTCAATGTAAATGGAAGGCCTTTGAGGGTACCTCCCATCCATTTTTTGAGATTTTGGGTATGGGTGATATTTGTTTCATCCCATAAGTGGTTGAAGCATGACCAAAATCATCAATGCGATGTTTCTGCATCCGCATGGGTCTTTTGACTATTATTCGCGTGGACCACACATTGTGCACATTGTACATTGTGTTATCCCGTGCGGTTGTGCACACGATTCTTTTTCTCGATGTGCATGGATTTTCTGAACCACTTTTGTATAGTTTTGTGATTGTCTTGCCAAACTGAGTGTAATTATTCCATAAGTATTGATAGTATGTTGTGCTTGTGCTGACTGTTTCTTCATCCATTATCTACATTTGTGGTGAGAAATTTTCTGGTGATAACAGATGCCCCCTCATGTGTGAGGTTAGGAGCATACATATAGACGAATTACATCATCGTTTCTTTTGGTGATGGTGACATTGTATAGAAGTGTGAGAAAACTTTGACGTGAGGAGCTGTGAGAGCCATCCGTCTGAGGGAGAGGGGACAGAAGATCAGTATGAAGTATTCTAGGAAAATAAAAGTGTTTGTACAAATGAGGCGGGCATGCCCCATGCTTGTATCATGAACCCCTAAAATGATAATGGTGATTGATATTGTTGATGACGTAGATATCTACAGTGCCCTCGGGATCATAAAAAACAACATATGACGGTTCTGATGAATGAATGAGATATGAATCGAGATATGAACAACTTAGAGACATTGATGGCCTATTAAATTTAGAGGTCTTCAATTGGGAGTGAAAACTGCAACAGTCGCAAAGTAAGACCCACCATAACATGAAACTATGTTGGTGTCGAATGTTATGGAGGTCAACGACATCAGAAAGCAATGATGAATATTTATGTGTCCTCCGAGACAACTCATAATAGTGGGATGAGAGCCAAGATACTGCCACCTTCTCAAAAACATGTGTTGGCATCGACGGGTAGGGAGGCGCGATTGTAAGAAGCAAAGGGATTTTTGACATCGATGGATCAAAATGGTGTCAAAAACTGGATTAGTGAAGGTGAATGGGGTGGTAATCATGAACGATGTTGGGAATATATGGAATTCAAGAACTGTCTTTGGTTGGGGGGTATTGATGGATGGAAACAACCATAAAATATGATCTGGTGTCTGGGGGACAACCAGATATTGGGTTAAAATTGTGCAGAATGGGTGAGATTGAAAGGAGATGTAACATAGGTCAAAATATAGTGATATGGGACACAAATGTCTATGGTGATCAAACTGTCAGCCCGGGTACAAATGGCTTGTAGAGAGGGTGAGGGAAGTGATATTCCCCAACCAAGGGTAATATGGGTTGCTATGTTCCAAGGGAAAAACACCATCAATGCGATGGAAAAAATTTACTGTACTTATTGAAATTTGAAATGTGCTTTATACAATTACCAAATGAATAAAGAATAATTGCATTGAAAGTACAGGTACAGAAATGGGTGCCCTGGTGAAGTATGGCTTGGCTATCTGGGGGTGCAAGTATATAAAGAGAGATGGATGGAGGGTGGGGGCCCCATTAGTTATTTTCTGTACTAGGTATAGGAATGGGAGGTGAAGCTTGCAGAAGGGAAAGTAGTGGGGGTTGAGATGAATGGTTCATGATGATGCAGAGGTGGATCTGATGGAACAAAACCAGACGAAGGAGGAGTTCATAGTGGGTAAGATAGAAACATTATGAGGAGAAGCATGAGGTTCATTCTCTGAGATGGACGACTACACGAACTCCAAGTCCTAAGGGGGGAGTGTTGATTGATAATCTTTCGTATCTTCCTGATTTAAAGGTTTGTTTCAACTGTTCTTGGACCCCATTCCCTAACAGGGGGGTGTGGATGGGATTTCTCCCCCACAATTATCGCCAGGGGGGTCCAGGGGGGGTGACAGAAATTTTTGTAGCCCCCCATGGCGGGGCATTGGGGGGAAACGCCCCTGAAGACAAATTTTGGGAAACATTTCCTTGTAAAATATTGTAATTTCATAGTCAATCTGGATCGTTCATTATAAGGTCGCAAATCTAATGATATAAGTTATTTTAGGGATTTTTTTCCCTAGAAGGAAACCCTCTTTTATGAGGGAATTGTATCGCGGTTGTGTATTATTGTGAATATTGTATTATGAGAGAGGAGACTATGAGAAGAAGAAGAGGAAGTTACATCAGGTGTGTTGTAGGTTGTATCCCTTCATTTTGTTGGATAATAAAAAGAAAGGACTTGGAAATTTATTTGGTGGATGTAGACCACACTGGGTGAACCACATATATTTGTGTCTCTATTGTATTATGTATATTATGTGTTTTATTTCCGCATTTGTTATATTTTATTGTTCCACTATCCCGTTTTTCAAACAACTAGTCCAGTGTGTTGTAGGTTGTATCCCTTCATTTTACTGGATAATAAAAATGAAGGACCTGGCAATTTATCTGGTGGACGTAGCCCACACTGGGTGAACCACACATATCTGTGTCTCTATTGTATTGTGTATCTTCTGTGTTTTATTTGTGCATTTATTTTATTTTATTGCTCTGCGATCCTATTTTTCTAACAACTAGTATTAGAGCGAAAGGTAACTCGCAGAAAAAGAGGGTTCCTAGTTTGAGTGGGAGCATTGGCGGAAGATGGAAAGTTTAGGGTCGAGAAATTTAATGGCCAAAACTACTAGTTATGGAAGATGTAAATGGAATATTATTTATATCGGAAGGATCTATTGGTACCATTGGGTGGAATAACAAATAAGTCAACGATGATGAAGGATGAAGAATGGGAGGTTCTCGACAGAAAGGCACTAGGAATGATACAGTTGAGCCTGACAGCGTTGGTAGCTTTCAATATTTCAAAAGAAAATACAATGAAGGAGTTAATGGACACATTGGCTAAACTGTATGAAAAACCCTCGGTGTCTAATAAGGTATTTCTAATGAAGAGATTATTTAATATGAAGATGTCAGAAGGTGGGTCTGTTGAACATCATTTAAATGAATTTAATACAATTACTAATCAACTAAGTTCTGTAAAAGTGGACTTTGATGATGAGGTTAAGGATCTTCTAATATTTTTTTCATTGCCAGAAAGATGGAATGGATTAGTCATGGCTGTAAGTAACTCTGTCTCTGTCTTTGGTTCAAACAGTCTAAAATTTGATGATGTTGTTGGTGTTATCCTTAGTGAGCAAATGCGATGAAAAAGCACAGGTGAGACATCATGTATTGTGTTAAACATGGAGAATAGGGAAATACAAAGGGATAGCGGAAAGGGATTAGGGAACCATGGTAATTCTAGGAAGGGCAGATCCAAATCCAGAATAGGAAAGATAGAATGTTGGAATTGTGGGAAGAAAGGAAATTTTAAGAAAGACTGGAGAGCCCCAAAGAAACAAAGAGATGGACAACAAAAGAAAAATCAGGAAGAAAATGTAACAAGTGATGTCTTACAAGATTCTTTGATTCTTTCTGTAGATAATATTTTTGAGTCTTGGGTAGTAGATTCAGGGGTTTCATTTCATGCCACACCCCATAGGAAACATTTTCTAGATTATGTTCAAGGTGATTTTGGACAGGTTCATTTGGGTGATGATGAACCATGAAAAATTGTTGGAATGGGAAAGGTAAAAATAAATAAAAGGAATGGAAACCAATGGTTTTTGAAAGAGGTAAGGCATGTTCCATATGTAAGGAAAAATCTAATTTCAACAGGGCAGTTGGAAAGTGAAGGTTGTATATCCATATTTACAGATAAGGTGTGGAAGGTCACTGCTAGCAGAAAAATCCCCCTATAACTACACCAGGGTTTAAGATATAGACAGAGCAAATGATCGTCTAAAATTCAATCTAGTTTCTACTCTACCCCAAACATACCAAAAAAATGAACATAAAGAAGTAGAAGAGAAGATCAATAACTGTAACTTTTATCCCACGTCTCGTGATGATCTCCTCAAGATTTGTAGTTCCAAAGACTGCAAGTCTCCTCCCAAAGCTGACCTGCATCCAAAACAAGGAAAATAAAGGCTACAAGCATGCTATTTCAATTCATAAATCAGGGTTAGATATCAAATGTTGTGTATAAATCAAATAAAAGACACAAAACATCATCATTTGGGACAGGGAAAAGAGATTCTTTTATTCACTAAGCAAAGACTGCAACTTACAATCCTCACGGGCCACCGTTCCGCGAACCTGGTCCGAGATCCTCTTTACAATGCTCCAACTGCACCTTCAATAGGCCTCTTCTCTCAATATACTAATCACCTCAAGGGAAGGGAATGGATTGAATGGAAGAAAAGCGATTGAAGAGGGAATGTTGAGGCAGTAACTTGCAAAAGGTAGAAAATGCTTGGGCAAGGAAGGGAAGTAAAATTGGGTAGATTTTCACTGTTCTTATGCTTGGTTGTGAAATGAGACCCCAAAACCTCCTTTTATATGACAAAAGGATGGTTATTTGATTGGGGGATGGGCTATAACAGATGAATTGGTTGAGAAACCTCCAATAGCCCATGAATTCCACCGAATTCCTTACAACTTTTTAATTTTTACAACTTTTGGAGGTAAATGCGGGCTGTGTATTGTGTAGTAAGCGTATGTACATGAGTTTTCTAGCATGCATCAAGCATATGTATGCGGGCTGTAGTGGTGCAGGGAGCGTACATGCTCTAAAAAATGGTTTTTTAAGTAGAGCTTATCAACAATGATTTGGAAAATTATGCAAGTAAGAGGGCCAATGCCATGTATGCATGAGTAGGGAATTTTAGGGCTATAACAGTCACCAAAGGATCATTGGTGATAGCAAAAGAAGAGAAGGTATGTACATTGTATTTATGTACTTGTAATATTGACTCTTCTATATCTTTAGCTTATACAAGAGTGGATACAACACTGTGGAATCATAGGCTTGGACACATGAGTGAGAAGGGGATGCAGATACTTCACAAAATAATTTTGTTACCAGATCTTAAATAAATTGATTTGGATTATTGTGAGCACTGTGTTTATGGAAAACAAAAGAGAGTTAAATTTCTCAGAGTTGGAAAAGAAAAAAAGAGTGAAAGGTTATATCTTGTGCATACAAATGTATGGGGACCCACTCATGTATCATCTCTTGGTGGATCTCGTTATTATGTTACTTTTATTGATGACTCAACTAGAAAAACTTGGGTTTATTGCATTCGACAAAAATATGATGTTTTTGACACTTTTAAGAAATTGAAATATTTGGTTGAGAATGAGACAGGAAAAAGGATGAAGTGTCTCATATAAGATAATGGAGGTGAACATTGCAACAAAGAGTTTGATGATTATTGTTCATACCATGGGATTCGTAGAGAGAAGGCAATTCCAGGAACACCACAAGAAAATGGTGTGTTAGAAAGGATGATCAGGACCATCATGGAGCATGCAAGGAGTATGAGCTTGCATGCAGGGTTGCCCTTACATTTCTGATTCAAATGTTGTAGATATTGTTGTTTACTTAATAAACAGAGGACCTTCAAGATATTTGGATGTTGGAATTCCATAGGAGGCATGGCCGGGTAAAAAGGTAAACTATTATTTTTTGAAAACTTTCATTTGTGAAGCATTTGTCCATATTGATAAAGAAAATAGAACAAAGCTTGAGGAAAAATCCAAGAAGTGTACCTTTATTGGATATGATGTTAATGATTTTGGTTATCACTTATGGTATTACAAAAATAAAAAAATCATTAGGAGTAGATATGTCATATTCAATGAGAAGGTCATGTACAAATATCAATTATAGGGAAATAAACAGAAAAAAGAAAAACCAGAATACACAGTGCTTGATAAGATCACTAAAAAGTAAATTCCAAAGGTACCAAAAAATAAAAATGTACAACATGAGCAGCAGGTACCTCAAACTCTTGCAAGTGTTGTTAGAATATCTACCAAGTTAAGTAGACCCCCTGAACAATACTCTCCTTCATTGTATTATTTATTGTTGACTGATTATGGTGATCCAGAAAGTTATGAAGATGCAATGCAGGTAGACACTAAAAAGAAGTGGGAGCAAGGCATGAAAGAGGAAATGGATTCCTTGGCAAATAAAAAGAGAATTGCAAAATAAATGGGTTTACAAGTTGAAGGAAGAAGATGGAGGAAAAACACAGTACAAGGATAGACTTGTTGTAAAGGGGTTTGCACAAAAGAAAGGTATAGATTTTGATGAAATATTTTCTTCTGTTGTTTAGATGAATTCAATTAGGACTATTTTAAGTCTTGTGGCAGTAGAAGATTTGCATCTTGAACAATTATATGTAAAAACAACTTTTATCCATAGGGATTTGGAGGAAGAGATTTCTATGGAGCAACCACTAGGGTATGGCGTCAATGGAAAGGATAATTTGGTATGCAGGTTGAAGAAGAGCTTGTATAGCCTAAAGCAAGCTCCAAGGCAGTGGTATTTGAAGTTTGACAGGTTTATGAAAAAACAAGGTTATAGTAGATGTCATTATGATCACTGTGTTTATTTTAAAAGGATAGAAAATGGAAGCTATATTATCTTGCTATTGTATGTAGATGGCATGCTTGTTAGAGGGTCTAATATGTAGTATATAAATGTGCTCAAGAAGAAATTATCTAATTAATTTTCGATGAAGGATTTGGGTGATGCAAAGAAAATCCATGGTAAAAAATCGCAAATTGACATTGTCTCAGGGTGAGTACATAGAGAAGGTGTTGGAGAGGTTTATAATGAAGAATGAAAAAAACAGTTAGTACACCTTTGGCCAACCATTTAAAATTAACTAAGGAAATGTGTCCCAAGACACGGGAGGAGATAGAATACATGTCCAGGGTCTCTTATTCATCAACAGTTGGCAACTTGATGTATGTGATGGTTTGCACAAGACCAGATATTGCACATGCAGTGGGAGTTGTGGGCATGTATATGAAAAATCCAAGTAAAGAACATTGGGAGGAAATAAAGTGGAGTCTCAGGTATTTGAGAGGTACTTCTACTCATGCATTATGTTTTGGAGGTTGAAACATTGTTCTACAGGGGTATGTTGATTCAGATATGGTAGGTGATAAAGATAGGAGGAGGAGCACCACAAGGTATGTTTTTACTATAGGTGAAACAACAATAAGTTGTACTTCAAAACTACAAAAGGTTGTTGCACTTTCAACAACAAAAGCAGAGTATGTTGTTGATACAAAGGCTAGTGAAGAAATGATTTGGTTACATAGGTTTATGGAGGAATTGGGAAAGAAGTAGGGGAATAACAGGTTGTACTGTGACAGTGAGAGTTTTGTTCATCTTGCAAAGAATTCATCCTTCCATTTAAAGAATAAGAATATACAACTCAGGTACCATTTCATACGATCCATCTTGGACGATGGACATTTGAAGTTGGAAAATATATATACTAGCTAAAATACCACAGACATGTTAACAAAGGGAGTAACTAGGGAGAAATTAATTCCCTTCTTAGTTTCGGTTGGTCTTCAAGCATGAAGGTGAAGATGAGAAATTTTCTAGGTTTAAGGTGGAGTATAGTCCAACAAGTACAACAATAGTGGAGTTGTTGTGATTAGTCTCCAAGTGGGAGATTATTGGTTGTAGAGCATGATTATCTTCTTGATTCAGAGGTTTGTTTCAGTCGTTCTTGGACCCCATTCTCTAAAGGGGGGGCGTGGGGGGTATTTCCCCCACACAATTGTCTCCAAGGGAGTCTAGGGGGGTGGCGACAATTTTTGTAGTGCCCCCTTAGTGGGGGATTCAAGGGCAGTGCCCCTGAAGTGGAATTTTAGGAAAAATTGCCTTGTAAAAAATTGTAATTTCAAAATCAATATGGACCGTTCATTATAAGGTTGCAGATCTGACGGTAGAAGTTATTTTAGGGTTTTTTTCCCTAGAAGGCAACCCTCTTTTATGAGGGAATTTTATTGTGGATCGGTATTATGGTGAATATTATATTCTGAGAGATGAGACTATGATAGAAATAAGAGGAAGTTACAGTGGGTGTGTTGTAGGCTATATCCATTCATTTTGTTGGATATTAAAAAGGAAGGACATGACAATTTCTATGGTGAACGTAGCCCACACTAGGTGAACCATGTATATTTGTGTCTCTATTGTATTGTGTATCTTCTATGTTTTATTTCCACATTTATTTTATTTTATTGCTCCACGATCCTATTTTTCTAACAGGGATGTGTCGCATGAGTGTTAGTGTGCAAGGGGAGAACATTAATGGGACAACTCATGTGGGGGAGAATGCTACTGGGTGTGAGTACCGAAATGAAAAAATAGAGGTGACAATACTACAGAGCTAGGTGAATAGGATACAACGGTAAATGTACGAGGGTGTAGCTGGTAAATGCAATTACACTTGGTGGGTGGAATGACATGCCAGTTAGGGACATATACCTGAAAGTACCTATTGTTATAACCCTAAATTGCATTATCCCTGCTTGCCTGGCATCAGGCCTACTCATGCCTCTTCCTAGCCAAAGCCATGCTGAGTAATTCCTCAAAAAACCACTTAAAACAAGCAACCCACGCCCTGAATTCTCACTGGGAGCGGGCATCCGCTTGCTGTCCTTATACTACACGCGGGCATCCGCAGGCTAACCCAAAACAGCCCGCGGGTACCTAACAAAAAAAAAAATCAGGAAAGTTTTTGCCGGGACACGAGGCTTTTTGTCAGTTAACTGGAACTCCGAGCCATGCATGG
Source organism: Picea engelmannii (assembly GCA_009831015.1). Classification (NCBI taxonomy): domain Eukaryota; kingdom Viridiplantae; phylum Streptophyta; class Pinopsida; order Pinales; family Pinaceae; genus Picea; species Picea engelmannii. The sequence continues at coordinate 395,399 of ML777385.1, read as the reverse complement.
CCAAGAGTTCGCCAAAAACCCTAGCTCCTTCTAGCCTATAAAAGAAGGGGTAGGGGTACTATTCAAAGGAGGAAAAATCATAGAAAAGAAACTCTGCCAAATTGCCAAGCCAGTTTTGTCCCAACCCTTTAGCCTTGCCTCAAGCTTTAGGAGAAATTCATGCAGCAGCAGTTGGAGGACAAAAAGAAGAGGAAGAGCCCAGGATCAGGATCGTGGAACGGTGACCGGCCTCAGAAATCATTGTAAGTTGGATCATATTGAAGTTAATGAAAAGATACTTTTCCCATCCCGCATACATGAGTCTCATCTCTATAATTTGATTTATGTTTTATCTCTAACCCTATAATAGATCAGTAGCATGCATGCATAGTCTTGTCTTGATTGCAGGGAAGCTTTTGGAAGGAGCAACAGCAGCAAGGGGATAAGAAGCTCAACGGAGGATCTACTTCAGCCGTCCGGAAAAAGGTTGGTTCATTCTTCCTTTGTATGCATGTGAAGAAAGGGGTTTCAGATTCGGGTAGAAGGTTAAAAGTTAAGTCTTGAGGGTCATGATCTGCGTATAAGCTTAGAGCCCTAGCTTATTAGTCCGTAGGGTAGAATACCCCACAACAGAATTGGCGACTCCACTGGGGATTCTTTTACTCTTAGGGTCTCCTGGTTTGGTGAAAGGTCTTTTGCTAGTTCAAAGAATTAATTGTTAGTTTCTTTGCTTATTTTTTGTTTTCTGTTAGTCGAAAGCTAGCAGAGAGCCTGGTTATCAATACCAGTTCTCTTTGACTGATGCTCGACATTTTCTTTTCGGGACACACAGAGGTACCCGCGGCCTGTAGAAGCCCTGCCCGCGGGTGACCCGCGCCCTAACCTTAGACAGCACGCGGGCATCCGTGTCCTGTTGTGGTTTCAGTAGCGTGTAGAGCCCAGGAAGCTTAAGAGGCAGTCCCCTCTTCCTCTGTCAGAAGTTTATCTTCTCAGGGGGCTTTCTGGATCTTGTCTGGGTTCTGTTGATTTATTGTCTTGGTCTTCAGTCTGTTTTGCAAGTGTCGGCAATAGGATTTAATATTAATGAGATAGTTCTTGCCTGAGGGGTAGGCCAGCAGCTTGTCCTCAGTCCACATTCAAGGACTCTCTGGTTCATCAGAGTTACAGGACTCAAAGCCCCCCTTTTCTGAGCAAGTTTATCTTGTTGGTGATAGTGTCGGCCATTCTTTGCATTTGTTTTCTTGTTTGCAGATTTTCTGTTGTTTTTTCTGTTAGAGTGACAGCATCTCAGCCTGTCAGAGACTCTGGTTGTCTGTACCAGAAGCCCTTTTTAGGACTGGACTGTCTGTGTGTGATTTTTTCTTAGTTTTTAAACATACCTGCGGTCTTCTTAAGCTTAGCACGCGGATACCCGCGCTCTGTAGTGGTTCAGCACGCGGGTACCCGCGGGCTGTCTTGGTGACAATCGCGGATCTGTTAGGAAACTTTTCAGCTTGGGTGGGGCAGTCATCCCCTCTTGTGGTGAGAAGAGCTCTTGTCAGAGGTTTAGATTCTGGGGCTGCACAGTCAGCAGGTTAGGGCATTTCCCCCTTAGCTTGTGCTTGATATTTGATTTTTTGATAGAAAAGACATTCATGTTATGGTTTTTAGGCAAGTGTGAGAATTAGTGTTGTTGAGGTTGCTTGGTTGCATTTTCATGCTCTGATTCTGTTTGCGATCTTCGCTTTAAGCCAGAGTTTTTCTTTTTTCTCTTGGTTTTGGACTTGTCGTTATTTTTCCTTGTTGTGTGATTTTAGAACGAAATAAAAAAACAATCTTTTGCTCCATTTTTCTTCTTGGATTGAGGATTGAGTTGTTGCAGCGGTAGCTTGGAAAGAAGTCTTTTGCATAAGTTTTTCAGTGCATGTCTAGTATAAGTATCTCGTAGATCTGAGCGAAATTCCTCTTCATTTACTGCATAAAATCTTAGTAAATCTGAAAAAGAAACGAAGTCTTTTCATCGAAAAGTTGCTGGTTTTGCATTTTAGAAAAAGTTTGTTTTCAGCATTTCTGTGCATTTTGCTTTGAGTCTGTTTTACACATCACCAGTTTCACTTCCGCACCTTGAGATTTAATAATCCCATTAAAAGCAACACCTAATAAAATCAAGTAGACTTTTTTGTTTATAGGGTGGACACATTAGCTCAGGATAGGGCCTTGGAATAGGTTGGAGAGTAAATTCTCCAAGGCCACCCAAAACAAACATTGGAGTCTGTCATTAGGGAGTGTAGAAGTCCGGTTACGGAAAGTTATTCAGGACCCCCCTCTAACACAGGGGATAAACACGAGGTCGCGTAAGGAAAGGCAGTGGAGATAACCCCTCCAAAGCTGGACTGAACGTTGCAGAGAACACATATAGAGGATCTGTTAAGGGATTCCGTCGTTAGCATTTGCCACGGAGCTTCGTGGGTCTCGAATCCGTTCGAGGTCCTTAGTCGTCTTTCGGAACACTTGCTCTCGATACCCTTGACAGGTTTCAGGCTTGATACCCTGCTCATTGTGGTCTTCCGACTGCCGACTGTACTCGCCTGATAGCTGTTCACGGGCCGACAAACTAGTTGCCTATCTTTTCTAGGGACTTACACAGGTGACTACGGGGGTATACCGTGGTACCTAGGGCGGACTTCGGACCAACGCTTTGCAAAGTAGACCCGGAGGGTGCTTCCGTATTCGAGTTGCACTTGCACCGGTAAGGTACTCTAGTGTTGGTTGTGGTAACTGCTCTTCCTACTAATTTAGTGCTTGCTTGATTTATCTTCTAGGGGCTTTCTTGTAGTGCGTGTTACTGTTTGATTCGTGTAGACTGCCTTAGCGTGTCGTGAATTCTCTCACACAGTTGAGGATTCAGAGCTCCGTCGGTCACGAAGGCTTCTGGGCCTGCCACCGGTGATACTAGAGCCACCCCCGCCACCTTTGAGGCGGAAGCTGGACCATCTTGGGTCCTTCGAAGCAACCGGGGCGTTCGATCCCGAACAACCCCCGGAGGGATCAGCCACCAATCTTGGATTGGTTGAAACCTCAAACACTGATTTTGGGCCGGACGTTATTATTTCAGTCGAATCT
>ML777385.1:340442-380456 GCA_009831015.1 Picea engelmannii | reverse complement strand
AAATCATAGCAAAGAAACTCTGCCAAATTGCCAAGCCAGTTTTGTCCCAACCCTTTAGCCTTGCCTCAAGCTTTAGGAGAAATTCATGCAGCAGCAGTTGGAGGACAAAAAGAAGAGGAAGAGCCCAGGATCAGGATCGTGGAGCAGTGACCGGCCTCAGAAATCATTGTAAGTTGGTTCATATTGAAGTTAATGAAAAGATACTTTTCCCGTCCCGCATACATGAGTCTCATCTGTGTAATTTGATTTATGTTTTATCTCTAACCCTATAATAGATCAATAGCATGCATGCATAGTTTTGTCTTGATTGCAGGGAAGCTTTTGGAAGGAGCAGCAGCAGCAAGGGGATAAGAAGCTCAACGGAGGATCTACTTCAGCCGTCCGGAAAAAGGTTGGTTCATTCTTCCTTTGTATGCATGTGAAGAAAGGGGTTTCAGATTCGGGTAGAAGGTTAAAAGTTAAGTCTTGAGGGTCATGATCTGCGTATAAGCTTAGAGCCCTAGCTTATTAGTTCGTAGGGTAGAATACCCCACAACACCTATTGAGCAATCAACACACCCTAAAAAGCCTATGTCAATTTTTTACTTTTTGGGTATAACTTGATCTTTGCACTGTCTGATTCAACTCCATTTTTCATGAAATTTTATTCCTTTGCTTGTTATCATGAATCTCATCAACTATTCAGGTTCGTTTCAAACCCCATGACTTTAAAAGACTTAACACCCGAATAAAGAATCAAAATCCAAAACACTTCACCCAACACACTCAGATTCAACATCGGTAGGAATTCAAAGAAGGAAAGAGCCACCCGGGAAACCTTAGTCACCAAGCGTCGATCTCCATCGACATCGGCAAAAGGAAGTTTTTGTTTGCACCAAAGTTTTGCATAAGGATATTGCTGATAGTTGATTCCTCTTCAGCATTAGTAAAAGACGAGGGGAATAGACATTAACAAAGAAGGAAAAATGATCGTTGATATTCGATACCCGATGCGTTTATCGAAATCGAGGAAGACCTAAAGGGATTGCAACGAACATTCTGACCACGATAAATAGTTTTCCCCATCGTCGATCCCTGAAGCGTTTCGGCATAGAGACTTTTTCAAGGAAGCTAATCCGAAGAAAAACACGTGATAGGTTTATCGTTCATCGCCGAACCTAGATACCTTTTCGGCATCGACGAGCCAAGGTTTGTTTTAAAATGAACAAATTAAGGAAAGTCCTGACTCCAATTAATACACATGAATTAGGTCATCGGTTTTCAATGCCACGTGTCTTTGCTAGGTCGGGGAACCGTACTGTCTAGTTTTACCCCGAGTCATTCTTGCCTCCCTAGGTCCAAGTCACACCTCTGAGTCAACTTTTCCATGACAACATTGTACAATGATATTGATCAGCGTCGAAACTTTTGTGAGGGACATCGACGAAAATGGTCATAGTGCATCCTCGATCCCCTATCCACCCACTGAGAAAGAAACATGATTGGACGTTTTAGTGTTAGATACGATTAGATTTGGAGCATTTAAGGGGATAATTAATACCAAACCCCTCATTAGTTTTTACTGCGTATGCCAATGAAAATGGATGTTGGCACAGGGGTTGACCCAGGGTTCAATGCTTCAACAATGCACCAACAAAACCCTAACTACTGGCCCTTTCGGCATCACCTGCGAAGTAGATGAAGTCTCACCCGAGGTAGAGGCAGGGGTGGTTGCAGGACTCAAGTGTCTACAAACTAGCTGGGACAGAGATTTGTGATTACAACACTTAACAAAGCACTTAGTAGTTAACATTCATCAATATTTAACCCTTATTCACATCGTAGGTCGAAACCCTAATTACATAACAATGCAATATTCAACAAGATCTAACACACCCAAGCACTTATCATATAGAAATAGATCAGATCTAGCATTCAGTCACATCACTAAGAACTAAGCTACTATTATATCCGATGCATCTAACATATATCACTGCACTAAGCATAAATCACAATAATCACATAACAACCATAAGCACAAAGCAATCACAACACATGATATACGTGGTTCACCCCAGTGTGGGGCTATGTCCACCAACTCTTCTTCTTCTTTATTATCTTCTATCAATCTCCTTACATGAACAGAGCCACAAACTAACTCCGCATAGGACAAGAGATCTGCATGCACCTTGCCATATCCTCTTTCCCCGAGCTAGGTTCAAGCATAGAGTCATTCTTACAATACTTTCACTCAGCCCTGCAAGTTCTCAACACACAGTATGCACAGAGCTAGGTCGATCACATAGATCTGACTACTTGCACTTATCACAACATCACACTTAGCTTACATATGCATCTTTCTTACATCGCCTAGCTTTCTATTAATACATTACAAAATGGCCTAATCATGGGTAAACCCATACATCCCCATACTCGTTATATAAACCCTAAACCCAAAAATTCCCTAAAAAGGGGCCGATATCCAGTGATCTCCACTTCGCCTTGTGCACCGCCTTCGACCAGCCTGTTGAAGTCCCAAAATGGTCAATCAGTGACCAAGGCTCTCCAAAAATTGTTCAAGGGCCAACAGGACCCCAACACTCACCTGTGACTCATCCCGAGTCACTATGATCTGGGTAACTCTGCTTCGAAGGCATTGAGCTTATCTCGAGCTACCTTGACCTATTGCTTCACCAGAGCCTCCTTCTCGGTGAACTCCTAAATAATATTTTCTATCACAAGTCCTTACAATTGTTGTTCTACTATGGTGACCACTTGTTCTAGTTCTTCACCTTGTTCTTCAATTTCCTCAAAAAGTGTGCAAGATTCATCCTGCACAGGCTGGAGTCGCTGAGTCACTTCCATGACTTTACTCTGAATGGCATGGACCTGTTGCTGAACCATGCGCTATTCTTGGGAAGTTTTCATCCTTTCATCCACTGACAGAGGCTTCAACTGTTCTTGTACTGATGTTGCTTGCTGCTTTGCCTCCTAGTGTTGTGACTCCAGTTTCCTTAGTTCAGGATCCTCTGCAAGACACTCATAAGTCTGCGTGCTTCAACTAATGAGTTGTTTACATTCCAAGGCCAATGCCTTGATTCTCTGGACTGCGCTTTGGGAAGTTTCTTCTCTTTGGCCTCACACTTCCTGTGGAGTGCTAGGCACTGCTTGTAACTCTAGTTCTGCTACTCTCTGTTGGAGTTGTTGAATGGCTTTATCAAGCTTCGCCACTTGATCCTCTACTAGGTCTTATTCCATGTGCTTTAATCCCATCATAGAGCGAAGTGATCTAGTGAATGATTCTTTCACTCCAATCTGCTCTGCTAGCAACTATTCTTTCTCCTTTTGGATCTACGCTCTATCCTCTGCAAACTTGGCTTGGAGGTCATATTTTTCTTGCTGCACAACTCGGCGTTTCTCTATGGATTCCTCTTGTGATTTATTCAGTGCTTAAATGGCCTTCTCTTTTTCCTACTAGACACAACGAAGGTGAGCTTCGGTCACATCTGTTATTCTGTGTAGCTGGGCAGGCTTATCTCCCAACTCTATTTCTTCTAATGACAATGGCACAATGGATACCACGTGGCTAGAGTAGAGGGCTTGTTGTACCCCTTTCAATTCTACTTAGATCTGGTCATACATGGTTCCTTGCTTGGCTTCGTTGTGCTGTAAAATATCTTCGAAGGTATCTAATACAACGACAATAATGAAATCTATGTCATCCATCATGAGTACAATCTGCATCTGAGGTTTACTATCTTTTGACTTCTTCCACGATGTAGGTTTCATGGGGAAAACCTTTCTTTTCTTGGAGGTCTCAGCTTCATCAAGAGGATCCCTAGGTGGTGTTACTTCATTTTGCTTCTGCTTGTCTTCTTCTCCTTTTTCCTCTTATTTTTCTACTTCATCACCTCCTCCTCCTCCAGGTGAGTCTAAATCAGTCTCTTATGATACACTATTCAGCTCTTGTACCTCTTCCTTCTTCTTCCTTCTACTGTTGTTGGGTGCATCATATTCTTCGCGAGTAACCACAGGACTTCCGATGAGGTCGGGGTCAGACAGTTCTTCCTGGTCAACTAGTATAAGGAACTCTGCAGGCCATTCCTTAGTTATTTCTTCCATGTCCTCCTCTGTAAACTTATAATAAGACTGGAGCTCTTCTTTATTTTCGTTTGCACGCGCAGTGATATAAAAAAAAATGCCTATCTACGCGGAACTTCACAAATGGTGTAAACCTGTGCAAGGTGTTCGACTTCATACAAGAGAAAGACTCAATAGCCCTCTTCAACTGCAGGTAATAGGTGTGGAACACCGCATTTGACTACCATTTCTTATCCATGTTTCTCAAATACCAAAGCGTAGTGAACTTCGCAACTAAGGGTTCAGACGGCTCAATCTCAGGGAAGGTCGCACCATCTGGCATCTCCCAAGCAATGATGACGATGAGGATCAATAGAAAACTGAAATGAAACTCATAGCCTTGATCCTGAGCTTCACGATAGTCTTTCTCTAACTGGTTGACGAGGTAGCTTGCCTAGTTCATTTGTAGTCCTTCAATGCACTTTCCCGCGAGGTCAATAACAAACCCTGTGACCTGCGTGGGTCTATTATTTCTTACTATCTTACCAGTGATCAACTGGCAGGATAGGCACACTATGCCATTCTGGATGGAGGCTACCTTGTAGCCTCACTTCCCCTTCTCCACATTGCCATAGGTGTCTTTAATTTTCTGCACCAGGGCGTGATCTGCAGCCTTCCCTAGATAAAAGCCCTAGATAAAAGTCTCGTGGGTCTGGTCCTTGCATGCTCAATATGGTGATCCGATGGATCAATGCCGGATCTATGGTGATGCGTCTTTCTAGCCATAGATAACTGCCATGAAATCAAGAGAGTATGATTTTAACACACGTGTTAACCTCCTGATACCTTCCAAAGTGGGGTATCTTCATTATGTTAAGAATAATGGACCTCGTGATGTCCATGGTCCATGGCTGGGGGATGATCTTCAGCTTCTTCCCCTTGGTCTTGTTCAAATACTTATGTGGTGTGAGCATTCCATGGTTCTTGCAATCTCCCAAGTTGAAGTCAATGATCTTCAACGTCATAATTTGTCCTAGCTGTGGTCCATCTGCGCATACCCCCTTCAGAAGGTATACGGTGATCAAGGTGTAGTCGAAGTCCCTCAAGACACTGTCATGACTAACCGCTCTAGCCAGAGGCATGATATAGTTGGGAAATATAGATGGGATGAGATTCGCATTTGCTAAGTTATCACGTTGCTTGGTTCGTTTCTATGTCGTAGCTCAGGAAGGTCCAGATCCATGAGCAGTCGACTGGGATTCTTGCACTCCTCTTGTCGACGAGGCTTGGACTCCTGTCAACATGACCTTCTTAGCCATGATGTCTATGAGGATATCTTCGATGGGTTTCTCTACTGCATTGAAGTCATCCGACATGCATGCTCGAGATCAGGTCGGTGATCAAATACTCAATGTAACATAATGGGTGGCAAGGTATCAATAGGCACAACACGAAAGAAACTAGTTCTCTGTGGGCTCAAATAATCATTGTTTTCAAAAGTGTTCTCGGTGCAATGCTCAACGGGATAAATAGCTAGCATCGTAACAGATTCTTCCAATGAGTAGGAACGCCTTAATCAATGCAATTCCATCCGTTATGGTGTGGTCCAAATGGTCTAATGGTGATCTTTCTGGCCATAACTGCGTTTCTGGCCATTCTGGAGCGTCGGTCTAACAATCGGGATGCCTCCAATGGTCATATTGATTTTCCATGGTGAAGTTCCAATATTCATTGTTCTTCTATCCCTACAAAGTTCAAGTTCTGTAAACCTTCCTTTTGCAAGTCCTCTCTGGAACTTCCTGCAATTTTTCTAACTTTGCTTTCTTCTTGCTAATCTTTCTGGATTTCTTCCCTATGATTTGAGTCACTGGGTTCCTCTTTCCATTTTTATTCTTATCTTTTCTTAGCATAGTAACTTTGCACTGCTGCGGGTCGTTCAAGGGTAATACTTCTTTTCTTTCTGGAGTAGGTGCTCTACTCTCTTGCATGGACAAGTGTTTCAAGTCTTCCTATGTTCCTTCAACTTTGACATCCAGATCTCTGGTCCTTAGTAGCTTCGACTTGTCCTCTTGTTCTTCTAGTAAGTATGTTATTCTCCTAGCCATAGAATATCTTATTTCTTGCTTTTTTTGTTCTATATCTTCCGCTTCTTGTTTCCTTCATATCTGATCTTTCTCAATCCAAGTTTTTCCTAGCAAAATAGAAAATGGGGCGTTGTTCTCAACAAACTTAACGACCTCAAATTCTTCCTCTGTCGAAGTACCATGAGCACTCATAGGTATCTGGGTAAGTCTTCCACATAGGCTTATCAATTTTCCTTTGAACAATCCTATTCCTCCCAATGAAGGAACCATAGCAGGATTTCCCAAAATTTCCCAAGTTCTTTCTGTCATAATATTCACCTATGTTTCCTCATCCAGAACATAGTCTATGTCGAAGTCTCCTATTCTTGTTTCTATGCACTCCTTCTCTCTTAATATCTCTGATAAGTTGATGTCTCTATGATCATTCAGGGTTTCTTTCATCTGTAATAATACAGTCTCTGATTCTTTCTGGGGTTCTATAATATCCTTAGTTTCTTGGCCTTTCTCATGGTTTTCTTGTCTCATATTCATATTTTAAACTTTAGCAATCATTATAGGGAAATCCAAAACTTCATGGTCCATAGATTTATAGCAAATACAACTAGGACCTCTACCAGGGAATTCCTTAGCAAGATGTCTCGGTCTTCTGCAACTGTAACAAAGAGTTAATCCTCTCTTTCTTTTAAATGATCCCCAACCTTTTATGTACTATGCACTGGGATCATAGTAACTAACTTGCAAAAAATTATTTCTAGGATCCTGCATCCATTTGTTAGTCCAAACATTCTTTCTATGCATAGGAATAACATATCTTTCATTACTTCTATCAGATCTACTCATATCAGATTTACTCATATCAAATCTTCTTTCTTCTCATTGTGCCCTAGTTTTAAGACTAAGACAAAATCTATCAAGCATTCCTAGATTCATTCCTTCGATTTTTTTTTTCACTTATCTTACCTTTCTCAAAGCACAAAGCTTTAAGATCTTACCTCTTTTCTTCAGATCAGACTTCCCTTCTTAGCACAGAGATTCACAAGACAAGTACAATACTGTGCACTACAACAACGGATCTATGCACATAGCTTTCTCTTTTCTTCAATTCTTAGCAATCACAGTTTTAGGTCCTAGCAACAGAACCATTTATTGGCACAGGGGTAGAACCAGGGTTCAACGCTTCAACAACACATCAACAAAACCCTAACTACCATCCCTTTCAGCATCACCTGCGAAGCAGATGAAGTCTCACCCGAGGTAGAGGTAGGGGTGGTTGCAGGAATCAAGTGTCTACAACCTAGCTGGGACACAGATCTGTGATTACAACACTTACCAGAGCACTTAGCAATTAACATTCATCAGTATTTAACCCTCATTCACATTGTAGGTCAAAACCCTAATTACAGAACAATGCAATATCCAACAAGATCTAACACACCCAAGCACTTAGCATATAGAAATAGATCAGATCTAGCATTCATTCACATCACTAAGCACTAAGATACTATTATATCTAATGCATCTAACATATATCACTACACTAAGAATAAATCACAATAATCACAATAATCACATAACGACCATAAGCACAAATCAATCACAACACAAGATATACGTGGTTCACCCCAGTGTGGGGCTATGTCCACCAACTCTTCTTCTTCTTTATTATCTTCTGTCAATCTCCTTACATGCACAAAGCCACAAACTAACTCCGCATAGGACATGCGATCTGCGCGCACCTTTCCAGATCCTGCTTCCTCGAGCTAAGTTCAAGAATAGATCCATTATTACAATTACTTGCACTCAGCCCTATAAGTTCTTAACACACAGTATGCACAGAGCTAGCTCAATCACATAGATCTGACTACTTGCACTTAGCACAACATCACACTTAGATTACATCTGCCTCTTTCTTACATCACCTAGATTTCTATTTATACATTACAAAAGGGCCTAAACATGGGTAAACCCATGGACTGACATCTTCATACCCATTATATAAACCCTAAACCCAAAAATTCCCTAAAAAGGGGCCAAGATCCCGCGATCTCCGCTTCGCCTTGCGCTCCGCCTTCGACCAGCCTATCGAAGTCCCAAAAACGGTCAATCAATGACCAAGGCTCTCCAAAACTTGGTCAAGGTCCAACAACAGCCATTTAAAATCACCGATAGACCACATCACCCCCGTGCCTCCACCATCAACCCTTGATGAATTTAAGTTGTAGAGATTCGGTGACATATTTGTTTAAATTTCACTCATCACCCAAATTGAATGGCTGATGCGACATGGTACATTCTTCCCTGGTTTAAATTCTCTTGATCCATTGTAAACAAAATCATTCTGAGCGCAAGGAAATTCAGAGCATCCAGAGAAGAGAGATGAGTAACTCGAAGGATGCAGAGATCTCGTGAGTATCAAAATAACTAGATTTTAGCAAGCTTCACAGGTATGTATCCAGGTCTGTAAATTTTACATGGCTACAAATTATATGTTGCTTATTTGATTTTGTTCTTTACATAGTGTCTGAAGTTTTATTTTGATTATAGGAACAATGCCTCCAAGAAATCCAACCACTAGATGATCGTTGAGGGCGCCGAAGCTGAAAGAACCATAGTTAGGTGAAGGCTCCTCTCCAGGGGTCGCAAAACAATTGGAATACACTTTGAGACTGGAACCTGTCGTCAAAAAAGAAATGAAGAATGTATTTATTCATCCTCTATCCTTTGGAGATACAGAGTTAAGCATAGGGACCAAGGTGACACTCCCACATTGGGGAGAGCTCTTTAAAAAGATCAGTTGGGAGGAATACCCGAAATATATCCCACATAGTGACCTAGATGTAAGAGAACTCGACGACGAGGTGTTCTCGAACATCTGACGGTCGTACCTACATATGGTTGCGAGAAGAACCCCTTTTTTTCCCTGCATTGAAGTTTTGAAGTGGCTCATCGACCACAATGACACACAAAAATTCTTAATCGACGATGAAAATGGTGAATGTGTCAGGGTGCTCCTTCTGGTAGAGGTCCAGAAATACTACAAACTCTGAGACCCCGAGGAGCGACGGAATACAGATTTTTTCGTTAAGTTTTATGAGCGCCATGACGCCAGCTGGGTGGTGGCCTCATGGTGGAGGTAAGACAAGAAATACACCAACCGGATCATCGGCTGGTATCAAACGACCAAATTAAGGAAGCCATACATCTACTTGATGGCTCTCATCTGCCGATTATATGGAGAGAATAATTGCTCCATATTTTTAGAGGCATGGATGCCCTTAGCTTACACAGTGGCAATTTCCAGGAGCAGCTTCAACTGGGGAGCGATCATTTCTAAGCATCTGCATACAACAGTCTCAGACATCGAAGGAAGGAGAGACATCAACCTTATACATGGCTTCATATTTTCTTGATGTCATGTGTGCCACAAACATTTTCGCTGGCATGAATCTGAGCTGGCATGTTGCAAAGCTCCCGGTCCACGTATATTTCATCATCCTATGGGAGAACAGGTACAAGAAGTCTTACTCTCTGATCTGTGATGAATTCATCGCAAAAATTTATTTCATTCTTTTTAAGAAAGAATGCCCGAGACTATCGGTTGCAGCTAAAAAGATGATATCAAAGGTAGGCCACTGGTACTTGGAAGAGTGTGATACCTACATCAGGGTGTTTGGGGCCATCAAAGCACCACATCTCCTACCAACGCATGTCCCTAATCTACTTGTAGTGGGAGAGATATGCTACCAGACCATCCTGCAAGGCTAAAACGCCACCCTGGTCAAGGACAAGAAGCGTGTGTTCATACATTATGGTTTCCATGTAGGCTTCTACTTGGTGAAGGAAACCGCTCAAGCCAAACAAGAAGAGTTGAGCCAACTAGAGTTCAGATTATAGACAGGCTAATTCCACAAGCATGATCCAAAGGGATTGGTTTTAAAACATGCTTTGAAAGTGTCATATTGCTGGCTGTATGCCCATGAAAATTTTGAAGATGAAGTCTTCACAAAAAATGCCCAAGACTGGGACAAGGTGGTGGCAAGGATGGTCGACCCCAAAATGACTAGGTCTAGGGCCATGAGCCTGGATGAATAGGTGACGACATTATAGAAATTGGCTCAAGAATCCCTCAGAGCCAGGGAAGAAATGATAGAAACAGAAGCAACAAAGGTTCCCTTAGTGTCCCCGGTGCAGGATAGAGGATTCCCTATGACACATGACACACAGGAAATGGGATTTATCATGATAGAATAGGCACAACAAGTAATTGATCAATTGCAAGATGATGTGAACCTCATAGGAATGACAGGGGCCCCTGCCGACAACCCAGATGAAAATTGGGTAGGTCCAAGCGGCCCTAAGCTAATAGAACTTGATGAAATCGACGGGTCAGATGACCCTGAAGTTACAACACCACAGGTCAGATTGTCAGGAGACGTTTCAGCTTAGACGGAGATGGTAAGAACATCAGGGATAACAAGCGCACCAAACTCCCTCCATGAATTGATAAACATCTATGATGATGAAGAAAGCCCAGAGGTGTTTCTGGTGACTCCTGTACCAATCACGAAGGAAAAGGAGTCAAAGAAGGCATCTTCCCCATCTGTCGACGCTCAAATTCGAGGCCTTCCATAGGATGAACAAGAGGTCAAAATTGTCTTAGACACTGAGCTTCCTGATGCACCGAAGACCCAAGAAAATAGTTTGAGAGACGATCCAGGATCGGGAAAACAAAAGGAAGAAGCTCCACAGCAGGAAATCGACATCCCAACGACTGATTATCAAGTAAGTACTGAGCCTACCCATGATGCTCCAATTTCAACCAATACTCAACCTTCTGATAAGGAACAAACAGAGGCCAGACCTTCGAAACACATAGAGGAGGTTCAAGAACCTAGTCTTGAACAAATGTACACTATTAGGAGCCTGGGAAATATTCTCACCTCGAGAGATCAACAAGTCCACGAACCCATGGATAAATTCGCTGACATACATGCCATCGCGTATGACCGAAAAAGGAAAGATATCGTGCAAGGAACCACCAAGAAGAGGAGGATCACTCTAGATTGCTCCATCCTCATCACCATGGAGGAAAAACTAATAAACACAGAGCATGCCAAGACATCCGAACTTATTGGCGCAGGGATGGAAATCACAGATGCCACCCTAGACAGAGAGAAAATGGATGAAGAGGAGTTGGTTGATGCTCTGAAGGAATTGGAACATTTGTGCCACTTGGAGAAATATTACCAGGACACCACATAGGCCGTTGTGTTCTTGAGAAGTGAATTCCAAGAGGCCTACATCAAATTTACAGATGAACGACACCTATTCACTGCAAGGATATACGAGCTTCAAGAAGACACCCTCATGGCACTGGCAACGTGCAAGGATATGGAGAGGTGGTACGAGAAAGCACATCAATCCATGTAAAGGATCAACTATATCAGCGCGGCTTGACATCCAGGTATGTTACACATTATTTTGGTCACCCGAGTGATCCACTCACCACATCTGTTCATGTTCCCAAAAAGAGCCTTTCTCCACGAGGAAAGTGACTGGATTTCTCTTCTCAAAAACCTTATTAAGGAAGGTTATTGCAGGTTGCACTATACATAGGGTGTGGCGATGCCTGATCTTCAACCTCTGTTATGAAGCTAGGCTGCGACATCTCCATAAGCTGCATTATACCTAGGGTGCGACGATGCCAAAAGACTAAGAAAAGGTCAAGTTTCACAAATATTCTAGAACGGGATATTCTAGAAGATGAGGTGGCCTCTGAACATTTTGGATCTTACTCTCTTCTCTGATTTAGTGGGATCATCCTAATATCCTCAACCATCTCTCTTTCACATTATATAAAGAGGGATATCTTATGGAAAGGCTAAGGTGGTATAGGCCAAGAATTGTATGGATAATTCTGCATTAGTTCATTCTTGAGAGCCTCATTTCAGTTCATCAAGTCATTGTGGATGTTATTCATTCAAGGTTGGAGCAAGTGTGTGTGTTGGAGAAAAGGGTCATCGAAAGGGGACCTTATGACATCAAGGCTTTGGTTGTAATATCCACTTTCATTTTAATATGATACAATGATATGTTTCTTTCCCATAAAACTTGTCTTGTTTTATTGTATGATTCTTTGATCACATACATAGGTTCTTGTTGAGTTCATTCTATTGCTTTCACTTTGGTTGACTTGTGTTACCTTGCAGATTCAATATCATAGGAGCACTGGAGTGGAGCTAGGATGGTAATGGCAAGAGGAAACGACATTTAAACAATATGTTTTCCATCTCTTGTTAACTTGTAAACTCAATAGTTAAAGCTTAGGGAAAGCATCATATTATGTTATGTTTTGTTCTAGATCTAGATGGATCTAGGGAGATCTGTTTATGTCCAGATTTACAGATTAATCCCATAAAAAAATTGGCGGCCATACTGGGGATACGAATTCCTTTTAATTTTTTTCTTCCCATTTTCCTTTATCCTGCCTTCTTCTGATAAATTTCATTCTCTAAGTCTGTAAGTGATCCATGTGGATTCCCTGGGTTTGAAGGTTCAATTAGATTTTTTGTCTTTTCTCCATTTTTTTCCCCATTTACAAAGATCGTCACACTGTAACACATTGTCATTCTGTGACGACCCTCATTCGTCGCACCCTGCTTGTCCAATCTAGTGTGACGATGTCGCACTGTGCTCTGCTGGTAGCCTGCGATGACCTCAACTCGTCGCACTGTGTCCCACACCTAGCCTGCGACAACTCCTGTAGGATTTGTTGGAGTGAGTCAATTTGTATTTTTTCACCCATATTTGCCTTAGTTGCCTGGGGTGAACTTCTAATGCCCATGTTTGATTGATCTATGAGTTTAAAGCTTGCTCTTGATTGGTTTTCAGTGATTGAAAGTCTTTCTTTGCATTTTGCAAGTTTTTTCTTTTGATCGTTGTCACAAGGATATACTCTCAGATCTTGATTTGGGTGCTTGTTTGATGAAGGGTCTTTGGTTTGTTTCACATTTTGGATTGATTTTACTTTCCATATTTTTGGTTGATTGAGAAACACTTTTTTCTTTCATATGAAAAAGGGTTTTCTTGTCTTTTTCTTTTTTATCTATATTACGAATTTGATTTGGGAATTATGTTGAGAATGTCCTGATTTTCTTGGATTACATTTTCCTTTCATCATTACACCTCTGATTTTGTTTTGAAAAGGAAGAACTGAATTCATTGATTCTTTTCAGTAATCTTTCATAAGAATTTTTTTTTTACATTCGAAATATTCGTTAAAGAGAAGAATTGGAAAATTTAGTAGTTTATGGTTATTTGGAATTGTGTTCATTCGAAATTAAGAAATTGCAATTCGTATCTTTTTGTAATTCAAAAGAATACCTTCTCCCTACTGTAATTAGAGTTCATTGAACTAAAATATTTCACATTCATCTCTTTTTTCATTTTATTGGGTCAAGGTCACAACATCAACAATTTCATTTTCATCTCCCTTTTGAGTAAACAACAACCTCTAAAACACAACGTAATTTAAAATTTATTAGTAACTTTTATTTTCTAAAAAATCTCTTCACCAACATTAGCTAGGATAACGCTTTGGAATAGGTTGTAAAGCACACTCTCCAAAGCATAAAAACACACAGCAGTATCTTGTGATAGGGAGAGTTCAAATCCAATTGCTACATTTTGTCTTGGGAATCCCTTCTCACACAAGGGTCAAACCTGAGGACGCATTAAGACTGGCAGAGTTACTCACCTTGCTTTGTTGGTCTTGGTGTAGAGATTGTGTGCATTATTGGGGGTCACTTAAGGGTATACCCATGATTATGTGTGGGAGCCTCTTGAGTTGATTTCGGGCTAGATACCCTGCCTTTGCATGTGGATCAGACTGTCGACTATTTCCCCAAGCATCATTGTCATAATTGGTAACCTTAGTAGCCTATCTCTTTAGGGTCTTACACGAGGTGACTGTGGAGGGAAAAGTCTTCACGATACCTAGAATCGACGTTGGACAAACTCACTCGGGCTCCTTGGAGGGTATACCCACGATTATGTGTGGGAGATTTCACCAGGGTGTAAGTCCGTTAAGTAGGTTGTCAACATAACTTTTCCAACTGCTTTATCCCAGCCCCTTCTTGTTTTGACTTCATGATGTTGAATTTCATCACCAACTAGTGACTTCAGAATAAGAAGGTTTGTTTGTCTGGTTTGACTTCTAGATTTTATTAGCGAGTGATGTTTGTTTCCTTAGTTGGCCATATAATTTTTTCGTTCTTTGTTTGGGTCAGTCAACATTGGTTTTTGCTGTTCACACAGGATGCAAGGGCTTCCCCCGGAAGATTCGGAAGGTTATCTCCCTTTGCTTCCTAACTCACCAAAAGGCTCTCATGAGGGAGTAGTCAATAATGAAGTAGCCTTTTAGGTTGGAAGCACACACTCTTTAGAGGGATTCCAAATTGATTTAGATTCCTTAGAGGCATTTAGACTTCCCCAAAATCCATTATTGAGTATTAGACAAGATCCACACTTGCTCTAGATGAATTCATCAGGAGAACTTGTTGTTGTTGAGAATACTGAAGTACCTACTGGACCTAACACAGGGTCTGGAGTAGAGGATCCACTTTTTCACAATGAATCATTTAGAACCCCACCTCACACTATGCATGATCTTTATGGCAACCTAGGACCGAGTCCTAATCAAGCCATGGCATCGCAAACACCTGAGACGTATGTTACCTATACGGTACCTTTAGACCATTTTATTGGCATGATCAATAATGTCACCATCGTTTTAGACCAATTGTTAGTTGGTTCTCACTTGATTCTTCAGATGGCCCATTCTACTATGGTCCCACAAGTTACGACCATTCCTACTCGAAATGTGGTTTTCACCCAAGATCATATTGGAAAACCACTTCCTCTTAGACCAACTCTGTCACTTCCCCCTGGGTATAACGCTTTGAATACCTCCATCGCCATCCTTACCCAGAATCTGTCTGGAGGGCATAATCTTTTTGTTCCTCCTAGATATAATGTGGCTACTGGTTTTGTTCCCACACCTGCCCAGGTTCTCTCTGGAGGGTCGTACGTTCCTCCTCCACATTTATTTAGAGGAGCTAATCATCCTGGCCCTAGTGGCTCCAATCTAGTTGGAGGCACTGGTCCTTCTGTCACTCCCGGTTTTCAGATTCCGTTTGGAGGTTAACCTCAAGTTGGGGGGAAAACTCAACTTGGGGGGAAACCTCAATTTGGAAGTCAACCTCAAGTTGAGGGGTAACCTCAATTTGGAGGGAAACCTCAGATTGGAGGACAACCTCAATTTGGGGGGGCAACCTCAAGTTGGAGGCCATAAACCCGGTTATGAACCAAACGTACTTGTGTTACAATCTCAACCTTGGAATCTTCCTTTCCAAGGAAATCAACAACCGTTTGTGGGGCAACATCCTCAAGTTAATTATTTTGTGCCTCCTAATTTCGACCAACCGTATCCAGGTTCTTTGAATCCCTCTTGGGGCCAGAATTTTCAGTCAAATGTTCCTTTCCAAGGAAACATACCTAATCAACCCAACCCTATGGGCTATTTGGCTCAAAATCCTCCACAACCGAATATTTCAGGACTGTTTAATTATCTGCAGACTGCTTACGGTCATACTGGTATACCTATGGGACTCCCTCCTCAAAGCTACCAGTACCCTCAAGATAACAGGCAGTTTCCTTTTCTATCCACTTTGGATTTACCGGATTTTTCTAGGATTTTGAATGATTCTATCTTAAATTCTCCTTATTGGCCCATCATACCAGCCAAATTACAGTCTGATATTCCTAAGTTTGACAGTCGACAAGGAGAAGATCTGAATAATCATGTTATGACTTTTCATCTTTGGTGTTCGTCCAACTCATTGATGGATGACTCCATTAGATTACGACTTTTCCAACGAACTCTCATGGGTTCGACAACAAAATGGTACATTGAGTTACCTCTAGGATTCTTTAACGAATTTAATACCCTAGCCATGGCTTTCCTAACACATTACCAATTTCCAATTCATTATGAGACATGAACCAAAATTTTGAGTTCTTTTAAGCAATCTTCTTCCACTCATATTTTTTATCACATCCATGAGTGGAGGCAGAGAATACGCTTGATCAAAGTTCCCCTTCCTAACCAATTATTGGTTGAGTGGTTTACCAAATCACTCATTGGTCAAATCGCTCGTGATGTTTCCATGGGTGGATTTTTCACTGAAGAGCAGGTGATTAGTCATGCTGAGAACCTAGATCTCATTTATTCGTAAAGGGACACACTTTACAACTTGATCTCTGACGCTCCTTGCCCTTCTAACAATCCTACCCCAACACCCCCAACAACTTCTCATGCTGCTCATGGTGTGATTCGCACCTTTCATGCCGAGACTTAGTCCATGCACGCCAGTCACACCAATCCCAAATATAATGCTTCTAATGTAAGGAATGCTCCTACTCCTACTCCTTCCTTTGACAAGACTTATGAATTTAATCCAGTCCAATCCACACCTGCCAGTAAAAATCAAACTAAAAGGAAAGATAAGGGTAAGAATAAGGAGGATAAAAATAACAATAATAAACAATCCGATATCCTTTCCTTATTTGTGGTGATGATCATTACACGAAATATTGTCCATGACATGCTCAGGTTACTAATATCCTCCAAGGGACTAGGAAGCCTCCTACACCTAGCGTTTTGTCACAACCTTTCCCTTCTCGGCAGCAGGCCCAATTGGTCATTCATGATCAACCCTCTCCTTCTACCACTTCTTATGTCCTTATGTGTACTGGTGACTCTAAAAAGAATGAAGTTGCAGTCGCAACTCAAGCCAAAGATTATTCTTCTTCAAAAGAGAAAGTTGATGATATACCACCTTTGTTGGTTCAAACTTGTCCTCCAACTTCACCTCCAAACGGTCGTCTTCATATCGAACGATCGGGTCTCGATAAAATTCTCCGCCCTCCTCCCAAGGGCATTGTTCGAAACTCTGTTTTCAATCCTCACGCACGTGCTGCCCAAACATACAGTGTTGTAGAAGACCTTGTGCAAGCACCCTCTGTGATGTCCTTCAAAGTTGTCCCACTTAAAGAAAAGGTGTTGTTAAAGGCCATTGGTGGAATTGATCCCACAGAAACTAATTTAATAATCTTTGACTTGGAAGATCACACTCCAAGGATTCCTCCTCAGTTAGCATTTCAGATCCAAGTTGTTGTAGAAAACAAGAATATATGTAGAACTATTATTGATGAAGGAGCCTTGACTTGCGTTATGTTTGTTACTTGTTGGAAAGCTATTGGATCTCCTGCCCTCACTGAATCACACAATACACTTAAATCTTTTAATGGTACAGGTTTTAAACCGTACGGTGTTCTTCCTTCGTTGTCTATTATGTTGGAAGTTAAATCGGTCGATGTCGAGGTTGAGGTCTTCAACGCACCTCTTGATTATAACCTTTTATTTGGCAACAGCTGGATTGATTCCATGCGTGAAGTTGTGTCTACCCTTTTCCATGTGTTATGATTCCTGCACCAAGGAAAGCTCGTTACCGTTGACCAATTGGCCTTCTTTAATTCTGATTCCCATACTAGCAACATACCCTTTATCTCGAGGACACCTCCTCGTTCCGAGCATGTTGGCATGGATATATTAAAAGATTCAACTTTCATGGGTACTTTTCCAATCCCACCAACCGATATTCCCCCTCCTTTTGTTGCCTCTATTAACATGATCTCCACCACTTCTCGTGAAACCCCTACATCATATGACCCATGGATAGTACCCAGACCTGGTGATTATCCTCATTACGGTGACCGCATGCCTTTAAGTTTGGTGGAATCCGCTTACCAAGGTATTCAATCAACAACCCCCTTTACTCCTTCTCTCTGTGATTCATATCCTGATCTGTTTCATGTGATCTTTTCTACTGATGAGATGATCATGTCAGTCATTTCCATGGAAGATACTCCATGAGATTATGGGCATCATCATTCCATTCTCTTTCTATAATATGATACCATAGAGAGATACCAACATATTTTGACTCTGTCGACCGTTGTTGTTATTTCTTCTATTCCTGAGTCGACACACGATGTGTTGTACAAGGGGAAATTGAGTAACATTTCACCTACCGTTCCTCTTGACATATCAATTAAACCCGGAGTTGTGGAGAATGTTCATATTGGGGCCTAATGTTCTACTGATGAGGTTCACACTTATAAATCCCTTTTCCAAGAATTTCGTGAGGTTTCGCCTGGAGTTATGAAGAAATGGCAGGTATTGATACTGATATCGTTGTGCACGAGATTAAGACATATCCAGACACTAAACCCGTCCTGTAGAGACTTCACCCAGTGCATCCACGTAAAGCTAATGCTATCAAGATTTAAGTTGAGAAACTTCTTAAAGCTGGCTTTGTCTATCCTGTGGCTTTGACCGATTAGGTATCCAATCTTGTTCCAGTAAATAAGAAACAAGGTACGATCCACATCTGTGTAGATTATAAGGACATAAATCAAGCTTGTCCTAAGGACAATTATCCAACCCCTTTCATCGACTAGATCATTGATGACTGTGCTGGGAGTGAAATATTCTCCTTGATGGATGGTTTCTCCGACTATAATCATATTAATATTTTACCAGCGGATCAACACAAGACTACTTTTATTTTCCCTTAGGGAACCTTTACCTACTGTGTAGTGTCCCCAAGGCCGATCCCCATTGTAAACCGAGTTCTAAAAGGAATTGTAATTAAGATTCGTAGGTTGGTGAGCCAAGTTTTTATAAGCTGGAGGCCTATGTGTTTGAATAGGCCAGAGAGCCTGAGTGTTGAAGGCCAGGAGCCTGCTGTTGTAAATGAAATCAAGCAAAACAATTAATAAAATATAAACACCGCCATGTGCAAAGTGACCACGATGAATGAGTGAAGGGGGACTAAGCATCCACAGAGTGGGCAAGGAATTAGGGGCTGAAGGTGGGAAAAGGGGGCTAAGTGTTGAGCCTAAGGGCCAAGCCTAGGGGGCTTAAGCCTAGGAATAATATTTTAATATTATTCCAAAAGACATGTGCATTTTGTGTTTTATCCTAAGTATTGGCAAGGAGGACGTACAAGGGTGATGCGTGCTGGTGGAACGCATGCAGTGCCATGGGTGACAAGTGTCAACCCTGACACATGTGAATAAACGACCAGGGTGAGCCGTGAGAAAGGTTTCTCTTCCTGCATTCGAACCTGAACTGTCCGGAATGTGAACCGTGTGACCTCTGCAAGAGAACCTCGTGCAATTCTGCAAGGGGAAAAAAGCCTGTGTTCATTTTCTGAAAAAGCCCAGTTCATCCTCCCGTTCTGCACCAGAGAGTCTGTGTAATTCCCTACGGAAATTGCTTCTCATGCAATTCCTAAAATCAACACTGTGAGACCTTGCTTCCATTGCTGAGCTTGTTTGAGAAGTCCGAGTCTGTATTCCCGGTTGACTGTAGTGGTCATGCAGGGATGGATTGCATGTGAATTGTTGTCCAGTGCAGGTGGTAATTGAGCCTGTGTGTGATCTCTCTCTAAGTGAGGGAGGTGGATTTTGTTGGAAGAGGTTTCTTCTAGAGAGTGTCCAGCACCAACTTCAGGCTCTGAGACTTCTTGATCCGGCCTTTTGCCGAGACCCAGAGAGGGAGGTTAGCACCGATGGACTATGCTTATGAAGGTGTATACTTTTGGGCAGAACAGGCATGTGGGGAATGAGAGTCTGGTAGTAGTGGGCGTAAGATGGCATCCTGGGAAGAATCCTTCCAGATTCTAAGTGTTGTTTTCCCTGTAACCTCAGCCTAGCTAGGATTCCTTGCCTTGGGGGTGGAGCTTAGTCCTAGCTCGGGGGTGATCCACTACTGAGCTGATGAGCAGTGTGGTCTAAGGCTGGGAGGTTCGTGGAAGGCCTGCACTTGGTTGGTGGAATCTACCACTGTTTTACAGATAAGTACTAAATGATGCTTTAATTATGTTTTGTATCTCTGTGTATTATAATTATCATGCATTCCGTTGTGCATTTGGATTAATGTATTTGCCATGGATTTTTTATGTTAAAAATGATTCTTATTCTTACTCTGAGCTTAATTGTATTTCTTGTTTAAATGCATGCGATTAATTACAAATGAGAATGTGTTATTCCACGTAGTAACACCGACCCGGTAGCCAAGGTGCGCTACAGTTATTCTGGGTTATCTACCAAGTGGTTTTATAGTAAACTTGGTAGCTGAGTGAAAGGGGTGTTAGATACTGGAAGTTACCTTTTGGTATAAAGCATGAAGGTGCGGCCTTCCAGCATTCTATGTCTTACGATTTTCATGATATTAAACACATCTTACAATCGTATCTCGATGATCTACTGGTGCATTCCATGCATCGTCAAGATCACCCGGCACATTTATGAGCCATTTTCTTATGTTATCGGTATTATCGCATATGTTTGAACCTACACAAATGTGTTTTTTGTGTGGCGTCCAGATGACTTCTTGGTTTTATCATGTCAATCCATGGGATTTTAGTAGACCCCTTGAAGGTTGAGGCGATTCTTAATGTCCTTCCTCCTTCCACACTACAGCAGCTCCAAAGTTTGCAAGGGAAGGAAAAAATTTTACGACTATTTATCCCTAATTACATTGAACTGAAAAACGTATTCACTCAGATACTCAAGAAAGGTTATGATTTTGTATGGGAAGATACTATAAACAAAGCCTTTGAAGCTTTGAAACTCACTTTAACTTGTACACCACTACTATTTACACCTGACTATAGCCGCAATTATTTCCTATACTTAGCTACTTTGGACTCTACCACTGCTATGGTCTTAGTCCAAGAGGATGATTCACACAATGAACATGTGATATACTATTTAATTCGGAGTCTCATGACTACCAAAACCAAATACTTATATGTGGAGAAATTGGCCTTGGCAGCTGTTCAAGTTGTCCAACGTTTTAGTCATTATATCTTATTACGTAGAACCACTGTTATTTTCGATTGCAACCCCATGAAACATATCCTTACTTGAAAATTTCTAGGGAGAAAATACTCCAAATGGATAGTTATTCTCCAAGAGTTTGACTTGGATTTTGAACGTGCTAAGTCAAAGAAATCTCTGGTTTTTGTCGAACTGATATGTGACCTTCCTTCTACTCGAACT
The DNA here is from genome assembly GCA_009831015.1 of Picea engelmannii. Taxonomy (NCBI): domain Eukaryota; kingdom Viridiplantae; phylum Streptophyta; class Pinopsida; order Pinales; family Pinaceae; genus Picea; species Picea engelmannii. Next base: position 359,121 of record ML777385.1, on the reverse strand, counting down.
TTCTAGTATGGATCTTCATCGTATACGGTATCAATCCCACCAATACATCATCCTTAGTGATACCCTTTACCGCCGTGGTATTGATACCATATTTTGATGATGTCTCACCTATGATGAAGTTGAGAAAGGATTGAATGACTATGACTATGGAGCATGTGGCGGTCATATGTCTGGGTATGCCACTGCCCAAAATATCTTACGAGTAGGTGTTACACATGAAATTTGCACACCTAGGTACCTCGCCCTAAGTGTTGTAAAGTGTCATATAAGTGTCTCATACACCTTGACACCATGGAATAGCCTATGTCACAATCCCTAGTCAATGTGGAAAAGGGATATATTACATGAAGGCCAAAATACCAAGTACACATGAATTATTATTAATATTCATGGAAAGGAATTGATTAAGTGTGAGAATCAAGTGCACATGAATTATTATTAATATTCATGAAAAAGAAAGTAATTAAGTGTGAGAATCCACCTCACATTTGGTTTCCTATTTTTTAGRGAAGGTGGAGGATCTCATGGATGGTTGAAATATTTCCTCCTTAAAATCCTTGAGAGATATTTCCTCCCCAAAATCCTTAAGAGATATTTTCTCCCTAAATATCTTAGAGATCCCTTTCTTAGTGGATCTGATGAGAGATCCTCTCCATGGTGGTTAATCCTCCAAATTCTATATAATGAGGGATTTCCATGGAGGAAGGGGGGAATAGAGATTGAGAATTATACCAAACTTATGATCTTTTGAGTGGTATTGAAAGGAATGGAAAGAATTGTGAAGCATCTAACTTATGATCTCATGAGGAAGATGTCATTCAAAGCATCAACATTCTATGTGTGGACTGTTTAAGAAAGGGTTAGGACAAAGAGAGCTTGGTGAAACTGTTGCACTACATCCATGGATGTAAGTAACACTTTGTTCTCATCAATATAATCAATGCTTGGCCTGTTTCTTTCAAACTTGTACTTGTTCCATATAAGTTTGTCTACAGTAGATGGATCTATGTTTTAGCTAATCTCAGTAGAGTAGGAAGTTGTTTGTACTTTTGTTTGTCTTGTAGGATCTACCAAGGAGCTCAAGATCGAAGCACATCCTGGACCTTGCAGGGACAAATGACGTTCATAAGGTACATGCTTTCCAACTTCTCTTTTGTTCATCAGCTTGATTAGATCTAAAAGGAAGTTAGTGTCCATGTTAAGAACCTTCTGTCTTAGAGTTAAGGGTCTATCTCTCAAGAGGAGGTCTACCTGTCCGTAGGTATATTTTCCTACAACAGAAACTGGTGACTCCACTGGGGAGTAAAACCTAGAAGCTTTCAGTTTTGGTTTTCCTCATAGACCTTGTCTTACCCTTCATTCTTTTTAGACTTTTTTCACCCCATATGTCTGATTGAATGTGTTAATTGAATCCTTATTCCATCACATACACTATGCATGCCAAAGTTTAACTAAGTTTTTGGTTTTTTGGACATTTTTTTTGGTTTTAAGACACCATCACTCCCCTGACTATGTTATCAGGGTGCTAGCACTCCCTATTGGATTTGCATAGAGCATTATAATGCTCTGGTGCCCCTTACACTAGAGCGCCACCTTTTTCTTTGCAAAAAAAAAAACCTTCCAAAATTGTATTTTCTGAAATCCAATCTCTGTTTTTACCCTTGTTCAACTTCTTGGTGCTTCAATACTTCTTCCTATTGGCCTTCAATACCTTGCTTTCTAAGGATTCATCTTGTTTTGTTTGTATTTTCTAACATTTTTCCTTACTTTGCAATTTGTCCTTCACGATTTGGAGGCAATTTGTCGTTTTCTTCTCGTTTGTCTGAATGAGTGAACACTTTGTAAGGGGTTTCAAAGGTATTTTCTACTTTTCTTTCTTATCTTTGAGTCATCTTGTCCTATATATTTCTCCTTCCTTTTGATTTTTTGTCTTTCTGTTTCTTGTTTGATCACAACAAGGGTGTCTTTTGGTTTATGTAAAGTTTGCTTCCAGATTGCTTAAATCTCACAACTCTTGAAGTCCGATTAGCATAGGAAGCTTTACATCTACTGGTTATCAGTCACATATAAAAAATTTAGCATTGCATTTGGATTCCTTATTGAGGACTATTGCATGAGGTCATTTCATCTTGGTGTTTGACAGTGAAAGGAAAATCCTTCTCCTTCCCTTAATTAGACATTCATTGAAGGAAAAGACTGCTTATCATTTCTTATGCATGTTTTGGGAACTGAGTCATAATATCATCAGTCTTCACTCTCATACACCTCTGAGTAAAGAACAACCACTAAAATCAACGCTTAACTAAAATTTATCAGACTTTTTACATCTTTGTTAGAAAACCTACATTAGTTTAAGGTGTAGAGCTTTGGAATAGGTTGAAAGTATAACTTTCCAAGGCTATCAAATGAAATTAGTATCTTGCGGTAGGGAGAGTGAAATCCAATTGTCGTATAGGCTTCCTAGGATTCCCCTCTCACACAAGGGTTACTCACGAGGTCGCAATTAGGAGAGATGCGAAGATTATCCTTCCGTGGTTTGACTGATTGTAGTAGTCGGATCGTATTATGGGGGTCGCTTGAAGGTATACCCACAATGTGTAGTGGAAGCCTTTCAAGTTGATTTCGGGCTAGATACCCTGCCCTTATGTTTGGACTGGACTGTCGAATGTACCCTCCCAGGGGCTGACTACGAGTTGGTGACCTTAGTAGCCACAATATTTAGGGTATTACACAAGGTGACGGTGAAGGGAAGTCTCACTGTACCTGGAACAGACATTGATCAAACTCACTCAGGCTCCTTGGAGGGTAAATCCACAATTACTGTGTGGAAGCTTGCACCAAGGCATAGCTTCGTTAAGCAATCCACCCGTGTAACTAATACACTCGCTCTAGCCCCGCCCCTTCGTATTTTTATCTTGCGACATTGGATTTCATCACCAACTAATGGTTTCATCGTGGGAAGGTTTGTTTGATTGATTGCTTCTCAGATTCATAGCATGTGTTATTTGTTTTACTTAGTGGACCTTAGGTCGAGTTAGTGTTAATGGCATCAAATCCTAAGAGTACCAATGGAGGAACCCCTTTTCCCGGGGAGCCTTACACCTTTCCTTCTTTTGGAAACATTGGTCCTCCGTATATTGCCACACTGAGTCTTCTAGGACTCACCATCGGATTACCAGTTTGGTTGTTCCCCACTCCGGTGATCTTGAATCCTCCCAATGTTTCAGCTGCACCTAATACTTTAGATTTCAGTACACCACCCACACATCAACCTCATGTCAACTTTTCTCCTTCTTCACCCATTAAGTCTCCTTCCATTTCTCCTTTTCCTAGCAAAATCTCTAAAGAAAGTGGTCAGGTTGATCAAAAGAAGAAGAAATGGAAAGAAAAGAAGAAGAAGAGCCTGAAAAAGACCAAGGCCCCAACAACATCAAATGTTGGATCCGAGCAACCAGCTACTATTAATAGTACTGGGAGTGTTGATGAGGTCAAAAAGATTAAATGAAGAATTTGAAACCCAAATTCCCTTGCAGCCTTTGTAAGGGTGACCACTTTCTAATGGATTTCCCCAGTCTTATCAAGGTCTTAGAAATGTGGTCTTCCACATCATCAACCTCTGTCGGTCATGCCGATGATATCTTCTCAACTAGTGATGTTAAGGTTGGTAAGAAGAAGAAAACTGTCAAGTTTCCTTGCATGTTATGCACTGGTGATCATTACTCTCACCTTTTCCCTCGTATGGACGAGGCTTCTTCTCTTTTGGAAAAAATTCAACTTCCAAAATGTTATCATAAGATTTCCCCCGACCCATCATTAGTTGATGGATTGGTTAATCCGGTTCCATCCTCGATTAGTCTGGTTGATCAAATGGTCAATCTAGTTTCTTCCTCGATTGAACCACAAACCCAAGTAGTTGATTCAGTTCCATCATTGATCAGCCCCACTCTTCATCAAAAGAGTGTAACCCAAGTCGTCAATTCATTTTTATCCTTGATCGATCCCACTCTCTTGTTATAGAGTGACTCCAAAGCGGTCGATCTGTTTCCACCCGTCAACCCCCTTCTCCCCTTGGAGAATGAAACCCAAGTGGTCGACCCGGTTATATCATCGGTCAATCCCACTCCTCCTTTGACGAGTGCCAAAGCGACTGATCCAGTCCCTTCCTTGGTTAGTCCCACCCTTCATTCGATGAGTGCCAAAGTGGTTGCTCCAGTTACATCATCGGTCAATCCCACTCTTCCATTGAGGAGTGAAAAAGTGATTGATCTGGTCACTTCCTCGATTAGTCCCACTTTTCATCCGAAGAGTACCAAAGTGGTTGCTTTGGTTACATCATCAGTCAATCCCACTCTTCCTCTGAAGAGTGCCAAAGTGGTCAATCCAATTCCACCATTGGTCAATCCTACTCTCCCTCTAGAGATTAAACCCGATACTGCCCACGTTTTTCTCGTTGATACAGAATCTACCGTGCCGGGGGGAATTCCTCCTTCTCCCGTGAAATCCCCTCCAAGTAATGAGACCATACTTTTTGATTCAGGTGCGCTAACTAGACCTCATCTTCCCTCTCACATTCCTTTCTATATTACAGTACAGGTTTGTGGTCGGGACATTCCTCAAACGATGATAGATGAGGGTGCATCCATTAGTATTTTGTCTTTTGTTGCCCGGTATGCTTTGAGTTGTCCGTAGCTTGCACTGGTTACACAGAATCTGTTAGCCTTTAACAGAAGAACCATTCAACCTTTATGGACCCTTCTTCAATTTCCCGTAACTTTGGGAGGGAAAACTGTCTTTATTGATTTCATGGTAGTGCGAGACCCCTTGCATTTCACTTTACTCCTTGGGCGGGATTATGTCTATGCCATGAAATCTATTGTATCCACTCTTTTCCGTGTGATATATTTCCCTCACGATGGAATAATTGTAACTATTGATCAATTTTCATTCATCGGTCCTGACTGGATTACCTCCCTAAATGGTTCTTGTATGCAGACTGTATCGCTCCCGCCGCATGTTAATTATGTGGTGTTGTCTCCCATGACTTCAACTTTCGACGATTTGGATCTGGTAGTTGACATGGTGATTTCTTTGGTAGGGCTATTGGAGCCTGATCTCCTTACCCTTGCCGCAGCCCTCGACATGTGTTCCTTCCAGAGTGATTATCTTCCATCCAGTGAAGATCTCTTGGAATCCATGACCGAGTTTTGTCCCTTGACATGGTGTCCTTCCAGAGAATTATCCTATTGGAAACAATGATCAAGAAGAAGCCACTAGCATAGTTTCTTCCTCTCTGTAGCAAGCTCATTAAAAAATGAAACAGAGATCATGAGCATAGTTCTTTTCCTGTGTCAAGCTTGCTAAAAAAATGAAACAATCACCTCTCTTGAACCTTCTTTTCATCCACCCTTCTCCTTTTTCTCATCTACTAGAGAAATTGGTGACAACCTCAAAGTCGATGAATGGATTGAAGCTTGGAGGGTATGTCTCCAGCCTTTGATGATCATTCTGAAGGTAAGCCACTAGATTTCAAGCTAGGGGCATACCGAGATTAGTCTTTGTTCTTTCTCGTGCTTGTAAAATACATGAGAATGCATCCAGGTAAACTTTTATCTCTTTTTCGGACCTGTATGGATACACGAAAAGGAACCCCCTAGAGTCATCTTTGATCTCTTTTCAGACTCTCTAAACATGAAAAGATTGTTGAGTGATCTTTCTTCCTTTCCAACTCATTAAAAGGTTTGAAAGGGCTTCTTTCAAGTGATAATTTATCTCTTTTTCGGCCTTGCGAGACTAACATTATGAAAAAGGACAACATTGGATTCACCTTTAAGTTGTTTTCAAACTCTCTAAAAATGAAAAACTACCGCGTTTACCTTCTATAGACTCGTTAAAACAATCATGCATTGAAGGGCCCATATGGGACCGAACTCTTATTTCTTCCAATTCGTTAAACAAAGGAAGAGGAACTTACTGAAGGTAAGTTATATTGAGCATGTGTTACCCTCCTCGAGCTTGTTAAATAAAAAAGAGGTACTCATCTATCTGGATGGGGGAAAAAATTGAAAGAAGCAAGCCAAGTAGTTTTTGAGAACATTACCAAGTAACTCTTATGGTCGCCCTTGAACACAACAATTTGTCTTTGCACACATTTTAATCCGTTGAACCTCTACACTGAGCCAATCCTTTGAGTTTATTTTACTCCTTTGGGTTACCCGACGAAAGTCACAGTATCCACTGCATCATCATGTTTTGGTCCATGTCATGTTTTTGCTGTTGTGTCTCAGTGTTCAAGGGAAGTATCCACCTCGAGAGTCAACCATCACAAATATCTTGTCTCAACACCCATGTCAGTCCATGTTCATTTGATCTACCAATTACATCTCTGTGTTCGTTTCGTGTCGTTGATGGGAGATACATCAAGGCCCTCCTTCAACAAGTCTATTCCTGTCGACTTCAACACATTATCCAAGAACTAGACTTAGAAACCAATTAGTACTTTGGGACCTGCATGCCTCAATGGCAGGCCTCCTCACATTCGACAGTGGGTTCACATCATTGACCTATGATTGGATGATTCCATAGATGTTCAACTTCATCTCATCCATTCACATTCGTTGGAATGTACTAGAGTACCTTGGGAATCATTGACATTAATGGTGAACTCCCTTGTGCTTGTTAACGGTTTACATCATTGACTGGTAATCAAGTGGTTTCTGCCATGTTCGACATCAGGACATCTATTCACATGGTTAGATTTTTACTACATCAGGATCGGTAAGAAGACTCTGGGTTGAGTGATCACTCTGATATGTACTTTTCCCAGGTTGCGACGGAGTTTTCTCTTGAACAATGACACATATACTGCCACATAGATCCACTTTGTATTGGTCGTGGCTATGTATTGTCATCTCATAGATCCACTGTGTATTCCTCATGGCTACGATCAATTCAGGTCATAGGAGTATAGATACACACTGTATCCTCTATGGCTATACCTTTTATCAATATAATTATGGATCCACAATGTATTTTATGGCGGCCATATCTTGCAAGTCTTTATCACCTAAGCATAGGTATGCCTGCCTTGGGTTTGAAACATGTCATAATATTTGTTGGATGTTTGTTTGCAACTTCTACCAGGTTCTCCGAGTCCACACCCTTGCTTTAAGGATTTGTAAAGTGTTTCAGCCATCATTATCTCTTCTGACCTCACACTTTAGGGGGCATTCTATTACACATGAAATTTGCACACCTAGGTACCTTGCCCTAAGTGTCGTAAAGTGTCATATAAGTGTCTCATACACCTTGACACCATGGAATAGCCTATGTCACAATCCCTAGTCAATGTGGAGGATGGATATATTACATTAAGGCCAAAATACCAAGTACACATGAATTATTATTAATTATCATGGAAAAGGAATTGATTAAGTGTGAGAATCAAGTGCACATGAATTATTATTAATATTCATGAAAAAGAAAGTAATTAAGTGTGAGAATCCACCTCACATTTGGTTTCCTATTTTTTAGAGAAGGTGGATGATCTCATGGATGGTTGAAATATTTCCTCCTTAAAATCCTTGAGAGATATTTCCTCCCCAAAATCCTTAAGAGATATTTTCTCCCTAAATATCTTAGAGATCCCTTTCTTAGTGGATCTGATGAGAGATCCTCTCCATGGTGGTTAATCCTCCGAATTCTATATTCCATGGAGGAAGGGGGAGAATGGAGATTGAGAATTATACCAAACTTATGATCTCATGAGTGGTATTGAAGGGAATGGAAAGAATTGTGAAGCATCTAACTTATGATCTCATGAGGAAGATGTCATTCAGAGCATCAACATTCTGTGTGTGGACTGTTTAAGAAAGGGTTAGGACAAGGAGATCTTGGTGAAGCTGTTGCACTACATCCATGGCTGTAAGTAACACTTTGTTCTCATCAATATAATCAATGCTTAGCCTGTTTCTTTCAAACTTGTACTTGTTCCATATAAGTTTGTCTACAGTAGATGGATCTATGTTTTAGCTAATCTCAGTAGAGTAGGAAGTTGTTTGTACTTTTGTTTGTCTTGCAGGATCTACCAAGGAGCTCAATATCAAAGCACATCTTGGACCTTCCAGGGACAAATGACATTCATAAGGTACATGCTTTCCTCCTTCTCTTTTGTTCATCAGCTTGATCATATCTAAAAGGAAGTTAGTGTCCATGTTAAGCAGCTTTTGTCTTAGAGTTAAGGGTCTATCTCTCAAGAGGAGGTCTACCTGTCCGCAGGGAGATTTTCCTACAACAGTAGGGTATTTCTAGCCTTCTTTGTTTAAGGATTGCATTGCTGTCGTCCAGAAATGCCACGCTTGCCAAACTTATAATAACAAGATAAGATCTCATCCTGATCTTGCTCCTTTACATCTTGTAGTTTCCATTGGTCCAATCACCAAATGGGGCATTGACTTCATGACATATAACCCTCACTCACCCGGGGGGCATTGATACATCATTGTAGCTATGGATTATTTCACTAAATGGGCCGAGGCGATGCCTACATTTGATAACACCAAGAAAATTGCAGCATTGTTCATATTCAATCATATCATTACTTGGTTTGGTGTCCCTCAAGCCATTGTTACTGATCATGGTAGTCATTTTCTAAATCTTATGATGTCTGAACTTACTGAAAAGTTGGGTCTTCGCCATGAAAACTCAATCCCCTATTATCCACAGGCCAATGGCCATGTTGAAGCAATTAATAAAATTATCACTACTATGCTTCGACAAATGATAGGAATTCATAATAAAAATTGGCACACGATGTTTTTCTTAGCATTATGGGCCTATCGAACATCCATTAAGTCTATCACAAGATTTACACCTTTCCAGTTAGTTTATGGTATCAAAACTATTTTGTCGATTGAATGTGAGATACCGTCTTTGAAACTAGCCCTTGAACTTCTCCCTAACACCTCTGCTAAAGAGGAGCATCTTTTGTATTTGATGAAACTAGACGAAACCCGTTGTGATGTCGCCTTAGTTATTGAAACTCAGAAAAAACGTGTTAAAGCCCAGTACGACAAGCATGTCAAGCCACGTTTTTTTTTTTTAAGGTGATCTAGTTCTTCTTTATGAGAAAGATCGTGATTTGCTAGGGTCAGTAAATTCAATACCATGTGGCGGGGTCCTTATATTGTCAAATGAGTGTTAGAGAATGGAGCTTATGAGTTAGTGAATTATGATGGAATCCCTTTGAGTGAACCCATAAATGGGCTTTACTTAAAGAAGTATTATTCTTAAGTCATTTTTGCATGAGTTCTTATACTTTTAGTGTATCATATTCTTGTGTACTTTTTCGTTGTTTTGTTTTGACCTTTAGTTTCTTACCTTGCGTTGTTCTTGGTTTCCAGATGTCGATGTCTTCGCTACCCTACATTGGATTTTCTAATGGCGCAAGTCACAGTACTCAAAACCTAGCGTCTGTTGCTTGGGAAATCTATGCACCTACAGATGAACTGATTAGTCTACATTGTGTTTGCCTTGGTCATGCAACTAACAATATCGTGGAATACAATGTAGTCATTGAATTATTGACCAATGTTGCTTCACTTGGAATCCGTCATCTTGTTGTATGGCTCGACTCGCAGTTAGTAGTCCTAGAGTTGAGTAACATTTATTATATCTGAAGTCCTACTTTGTTAAGGGTATATTTACGAATTTGCCTCTTGGAGCGTCATTTTGATTACATTGAATATCAACACATTCCTATATGTCTAAATACATTAACAGATGCATTGGCTAATTATGTGTCAGATATACATTTGAGACATTTATAAAATCCAATGACACTTTTATATACAACAAGTAAGCCGGTAGAAGCCGCATATATATATATATATATATATATATATATATATATATATATATATATATATATATAACAATAAAAGTTTACAAAAACGTTTTTTTGTCCGAAGACCAAAATATCAAAAAAGTGAAGCACATGGATTCATATACACTAGAGCATCAAGGATGTTGCTCTCTATAACATGCGACTGCCCATGCTACTCTACGGAGCAGTCGACCGATCGATGTAGACACGCCCACTGTGTGGCGCTGATAGTGCCTCAAAATGTCATCTATAGAGCCATCTAGGATTTTCATTGTGAGCCCCTCCAAGTTCTTCTCTATAGTCTCATAGTCAACCGCAACATGCTATGGGATCCCTCTCCCCTCATATTTGTATGGGGGATGAACCTGGAGGACGGTAAGGTCCCATGTCTGCATCATCAAAGAGCATTTGATTAGTCCTCAGATAAACAACATGAAAAACATTTTATATCCTTAAAAATAAAAAATAAATGATATAAACAAAACTTCATTCTTAGCTATGTCCCCCCATTGGGAACCTTCAGGAAGAGCCAGTTCCGGATCTCCATGGAAGTCTAGCCCAAAATATGCATAGCCATCGACCATGAGCATCTGATTTCTCAACCAGTCGAAGAAGATATCGTTGTACCTGACGATAGGACCAACTGCGTGTCGAGCCATGAGGTCCACCCACCTCTTTATTCTCAGATCTTGTGGGGAAGTTATACCCCACTCTACCTACAAATGTAACATTGGGAACCTCTCTAGGAAGAAGGATATCAAATTCGACCCATACCCAAACTATTTTAGCTCACCACTTCTACACTTGGTCAGTTATATTTTCATACTCTTGAGAACCCCTTCACACCAGTTGAAAACTTGGGGCTCCATACACTCCAATTCATACTAAAAATAGATCTAAAGAGACATATGGGGAGTTTCACTCCCTACCATGCATGTGATGGTATAGAGGATGGTATTTAGAGGCAAGTCTCAGACATCTCTTATAGTGACTTTATCGATATGTTTCTGAGTACTCGACACACATTGTTCACTGATATAATGGCTCATAGGTGCACCACCACCTCTGCTACCTATAAGTGTTACTCGAGATCCACGACGAGACAATCTTGTTAAGAAGTAGATATCCTCAATATATATCATAAGAGTGTGAGTACCCACATGAAACTTCTGCTTGTTCACATCCCACATGTGAACTAGGTAATAAAGTAATCTTAGTTGGCCCCTCATACCCTGGATCTTAAAGAATTTCAACAGCCCACACTATCGGAGGGCCATCATCATTCCTGGGTCATTCCCGACAAAGCAGTCTTCCTCCTCGTTCTCTCTCTCTCATTCCATTCCAACATTTTGACCATGGAAAACCTACAATGGAACCATAAAGAGAGATTAGCATCATTATCTTCTTCCCTGTACAATTTTTATTGGCGTTTTCATCTTTAAAAACTTTTGGGGTTGTGCATGTCACAGTCCAGAGCATCTGCACAGTGTGAAGTCATCGCAGACCAGCTATAGGGCCCCCTGCAATGATCCTAGAACATCGCAGGGCCTGATATAGAGTGCCTGTGACGACCTCCGTGCACGTGTACCCCCAAAAACTCAACCCAAAAGTCTATTTTTAACCAATGAAAAACAAATTTAGTCCATGGAAGTTGGAGGAAATGAAGATTACATGTTCTATGAAGATGGTTCATTGAATGATCAGTCATGCTCTCTGTAATCCATAGTTGAAAATTGAGGTAAGAAGAGGGTTTGGAGCAATGGTTAGATGAAGTTATAAATGAAATAGTGAAATCAAGGATTTTTCCTATTTTATTGAGTTTTCATTTCTTTTCATTTGAATATTTTATTATTTAATGCTTTACCCTAACCCTAAAATCCTAACAACTTGACAAATGGTTGATTTTTTCAGATAAAAAGTCTAGAGGTGAAACTTTGTAACAAGGGTCCACCTTTTTGGTTTGTTTTTACCCATTTGTTGCATGTACAGATCCTTTTAGGGTTTTTCAGGAAAAACCCAGAGCTTCGTCTTTGCTCATTCTCATGCTCGTAAATTGATGAGAATGTAACCGAGTATACTTTTATCACTTTTTCGAACTCGTAAAAGTTATACGAAAAAGGAACCCCCTAGAGTTCCCTTTAATATATTTTCAGACTCTCTAAACGTGAAAATATTTCCGAGCGACCTTGTTCTTTACATGCTCATAAAAGTATTTGAAGAAAACATCTGATGAGTGGTAGGTTATCACTTTTTCGGTCTCATCAGATTAACTTACGAAAAATGACCTTTTGGAGTTTTCTTTAATTGTTTTTCAGACTCTCTAAACATGAAAAACCCCTGAGTTTTCTCTCTTCTGACTCATTAAACAAACATTGAAAGACCCATATGAGATCGAACCAGTCCTTCTTAGGGTTCGTTAAACATACTCCAAGTGACTCGTATGAAGGATGAGCTTAAATGAACAAGAATATGTTATCCTCCTCAAGCTTGCGTAAAAATAAAGAGGTACTCGCCATAAATGGTGGGGGAAAATTTGGGAAAGATATGTGTCTATGTATTTATGTTAGTGGAAGTAATAGTCTCTCTTGAACATGACACCTCCCTTCATCATTGTAACAGGGTTGGGAAATCCATTTGTCTCTCATTTGATTATCCACATGTCCATATGTCGGGTCCTCCTTGAGTTAATGTTTCCAAGACCATTGTCATGTCATTCGTATGTTCAAGAGAAGTCCAACCTAAACAAGCCTTCTATCAAGTTGACCATCTGCAGTTATAATATTTCTACCATGTCGGCCTTTCCCGTGTCAGTTTTGAATCACTTCATACTCTTATCTACCTCAAATTTGTTACATATTTCGTGTCATTGATGGGGGATACATCAATGCCCTTCTGTGACGAATCTTTTCCTGTCGACTTCAACTCATTATCCGAGAAAAAGACTTAGAAATCATTTAGTACCTTAGAGCTTGCATGCCTCAATGGCAGGTTTCTTCTCTTTCAACAGTGGGTTCACATCATTGACCCCTGATTGGAATATTCCATCGAGTGTTCAACTTCAAATCATTTATTCTCATTTGTTGGATTGTACTGGGGTAGCTTGGGAGTCATTGACATCAATGGTGATTTCCCTTACACTTGTTAATGGTTCTCATTATAGAGCAGTAATCAAGTGGTTTCTGCCATGTTCGACTTTATCAACTGTAATAGCATGGATAGATTTGTACTTAAGGACGACAGAAATGAAGACCCTGGATCACCCCATTTTAGTCCAGGTTGCGACAGAGTATTCATGATTTGTATTGACACATAGATCCGCTTTGTATGTCTCGTGGCTATGTCTGAATTTGAATTCTTTAGAGCATAGATCCACAGTGTATTCTAGGTGGCTATGCTGATTCACGATGACTTGGATCCACAGTGTATATTTAGTGTCCATGACTCATTTGAAATTTTGTAATCTAAGTATGGGAATGCCTACCTCAAACAATGGTATATTATTATGCTGATGCTTGATTGTTTGCAGGTTCCTGATTGGTGCACTCTTTGTTTCTGACACACACATTCTATAAAGTATTTATGATGTCACGAGTTCCATATTCATACTTTGGGGGGAATTCAGTTACACATTATTTTGGTCACCCCAGTGATCCATTGATCACATGTGTTCATGTTCCCAAAAAGATCCTTTGTCCATAAGGAAAGTGACTAGCTTTCTCTTCTCAAAAACCCTATTAAGGAAGGTCGTCGTAGGATGCACTATACATAGGGTGTGATGACGGCTGATTGTCACCCTCTTCTCTGAAGTCGGGCTATGACGTCTCCACAAGCTGCATTATACCTAGGGTGCGACGATGCCAAAAAAATAAGAAAAGGTCAAGTTTCACGAATGTTCTAGAAGGGGATATTCTAGAAGATGAGGAGGCCTTCGAACGGTTTGGATCTTACTCGCTTCTTTGATTTGGTGGGATCATCCTAATCTCCTCAACCATATCTCTTTCACATTATATAAAGAGGGATATCTCATGGAAAAGGCTAAGGTGGAATGGGCTAAGAATTGTATGGAGAATTCTGCATTGGTTCATTCTTGAGAGCCTCATTTCAGTTCATCAAGTCATTGTGGATCTTCTTCATTCAAGGTTGGATCAAGTGTGTGTGTTGGAGCAAAGGGTCATCGAAAGGGGACCTTATGAAATCAAGGCTTTGGTTGTAATCTCCACTTTCATTTTAATATGATACAGTGATATGTTTCTTTCCCATAAAACTTGTCTTGTTTTATTGTATGATTCCTTGATCACATACATAGGTTCTTGTTGAGTTAATTGTATTGCTTTCACTTTGGTTGGCTTGTGTTTCCTTGCAAATTCAATATCACAGGAAATGAAATTTAAATGGTATGTTGTCCATCTCTTGTTAACTTGTAAAATCAATAGTTAAAGATTAGGGAAAGCATCATATTCTGTTATGTTTTGTTCTAGATCTAGGTGGATCTAGGGAGATCTGTTTATGTCCGCATTTACCAATTAATACCATAATAGGGTGCTAGGGGAAAACAACATCGATCACATAAGGAAATCGACCGAATATTGGGTAAAAATGGCTTAGGAACCTCATCATTAAGTCTAAGAGAAATGGACCTAATGCGAGAAAAGATGGACCAAGATCAATCGGGCAATGAGAGACATCGGCCTCCCCGAATTCGGCACACCTGACGACTTTGTTGACTTGTGAGACATAGTCAAATCACATGCCGAACAAGACTCATCATGGGATACATAAATAATGAAGGTGGAAAACATGGTGCCAAGACAGGTGCGGCAGTTCATGGGGCACCCGATCAAAGCTCGACCCATGTTGCAGCAGTTAAGTGCCAGAATAGTCAAGTATCGGGCACGAGCAGTAGAGATAAGAGATATTCTTTCAGCCCCAATGGAACAACATATATTCTCATATGCTAACACATGCGAGGATCTCTTTCTCAAATGGTCGGAGTATGAGAAGATTCATCCACTCAAGTGAGATCATGTGATGACTCTTAGAAAAACTGATAGAAGAAAGCGCCATGTGGCGAGTTTTTTTTTACTTAGCTACACTTTAATAGTTATGTTTATATAATAGTATGTTATCAAGGGGTCGATGGTTGTTGCAAAGACCCTCATTTTTGGATTTTGTAAAGAATTGTTTCAGAGATGCCTTAATTGAGAAGTCTTGTTTATGACCAGAGACAAGTTTTTGTTTTTTATAAAAAGTGTGTATGATTGGATGTGGAGAAGAATTATTTCTGATTTCATATCATGAATGGATGACGTAACAAGTAAGATCTTCTAAATATGTTGATAAGTTATTTGATTCAAATGTTTTACAATTATTATCTTTAATGATGAAAATTATATCATTGTGTTAATATGTGATTGATGATTAGAGTTAAGGAAACTATTTTTCTTGCCATCATTTATTACATGAATGTTTTCTTCTGATAAATTGCACATCAGTCAATAATTGGAGTACCAACAGGTTAATTTATTATTACTAGGCTTGTGGTAGAGAATTGTTGTCTGCATGCTAGAGTGAAAGGGTTATCCCAAGCTCAGCCTTCTCCAGTAGTTAATATTTTCCCACTTTGTTACCTAATTGGTTTATACTGGATTTTATCCTGTATCGGTCCCACCTATAAGAGAAAATGCAAAAAGTGAACTTCTGAACTGAAGTAGAAGCCTTCAGAAGAAAGCATAAAACCCATCGATTAA
The DNA here is from genome assembly GCA_009831015.1 of Picea engelmannii. NCBI lineage: Eukaryota > Viridiplantae > Streptophyta > Pinopsida > Pinales > Pinaceae > Picea > Picea engelmannii. Next base: position 343,494 of record ML777385.1, on the reverse strand, counting down.
TTGGCTAGATCGCAAGATCTGGAGAACCATTCCACGATTAAATGTTGCAGAGTCTAATTGGGCCTCGTTGGTGGGTTTGGTTCCTGCTATTGAGATAAAGGGATTTAGGACCCCTCAACAGAATTGGCGCTAGAGGGAGGGGCCTGAAGAATGAATGGCTGACATTATATTTGACATAATATTTTAGACAGACTATAGATTCAAAACAACCCACATGCATGGATAGTCATTCACAAGACAACCCACACACACTGAGTACTCCTTAAATGAGTAAATCACCCCATCATGAGGAAGAACATGTGTTCCATTATATACCTTACGCTCTTCATCACAAGGAATTAAACCAATTTAGAAGAATCACAAGAGATTACACCCAACAGATCGATGCACTGCCCTTAGCTCCTTTACTTCCTCGTAGAAAACAAGTAAGAAGACAGGTGGTCGACACCCCTGACTAGGTTTTTGTGCACACAGTAGAAGACCTGATAGATTTCACCCTCACTAAAATTGAACATCCTCTTAATATAATTCCTAAACCACCAACTGGTAACTTCTCTGAGCCTGATGATTTTTTGAAAGAAGAAGGGTTTAACTCATAACGCTTAGTTACAGGATCTAAAGACATGGAATATAATAATGACCATGACGAAGAAAGGGAAACCCACCTCAGAATAATCAACCCTGGTTGGCAAGAGATGCTTTGGCCATCCTTGGACGAGTACATAACATTCCCCAACATCCTGAGTGTTGGTTGTGGAGCCTAATTATCTTCCTGATTCAGAGGTCTTTTTTTTTCAGCTGTATTTATACCCCATGAAGTATTTACACCCCAGAAGTATGTACACTCTTCCGCGCAGGGGAGTGCAGAGGGGGGTTACCCCCTCTGAATCCCCCGAAGGAAAAATTACCTTGTAAAAGTATATTGTAATTTCATTGTAAATTTGGACCGTTCATTATAAGGTCACACATCTAACAGTAGAAGTTATGCTATGGTTTTTTGCCCTAGAAGGCAACCCTATATTATGAGGGAAATGTATTGTGGCTACGTATCATAGCGAATATTGTATTCTGAGACAGGAGAATGTGAGATAAATAAGAGGAATTTACAACGGGTTTTTTGTAGGTTGTATCCCTTCATTTGCTGGATAATAATAAAGAAAAGACCTGGAAATTTATCTGGTGGACGTAGCCCACACTGGGTGAACCATGTAAATATGTGTCTCTATTGTATTGTGTATCTTCTGTGTTTTGTTTCCGCATTTTTTTTATTTTATTGCTCCACGGTCCTGTTTTTATAACAACCGGTATCAGAGGAAGGTAAGTCACAGGAAAGGAGGGTTCCTGGTTCGAGTGGGATCAATGGCGGAAGATGGAAAGTTTAGGGTCAGAAAATTTAATGGCCAAAACTACCAGTTATGGAAGATGCAGATGGAACATTATTTATATCAGAAGGATCTATTCCTACCATTGGGAGGAGTAGCAAAGAAGCCAACGGCCATGAAGGATGAAGAATGGGAGATTCTTGACAGAAAGGCTCTAGGAATGATACGGCTGAGTCTGGTAGCGTTGGTGACTTTCAATATTTCAAAAGAAAAGACAACGAAGGATTTGATGGACACATTGGCTAAATTCTATGAAAAACCCTCAGCATCCAATAAGGTATTTCTAATGAAGAGATTATTTAATATGAAGATGTTAGAAGGTGGGTCTGTTGCAGATCATTTAAATGATTTTAATACAGTTACTAATCAACTAAGTTCTATAAAAGTGAACTTTGATGATGAGGTCAAGGCTCTTATAATATTTTGCTCATTGCCAGAAAGATGGAACAACTTGGTCGTGGCTATAAGTAACTCTGTCTCTGGTTCAAATAGTTTAAAATTTGATGATGTTGTTGGTGTTATCCTTAGCAAAGAAATGCGATGGAAAAGAACAAGTGAGACATCAGGTAATGCATTGAACATGGAGAACAGGGGAAGACAAAAGGATAGAGGAAAGGGCCTAGGGAACTGTGGGAATTCTAGGAAGGGCAGATCCAAATCCAGACTTGGAAAGATAGAGTGTTGGAATTGTGGGAAGAAAGGACATCTGAAGAAAGACTGCAAAGCTCCAAAGAAACAAAGAGATGGATAGCAGAAGAGAAATCAAGAAGCAAATGTAACAGGTGATGTGTTACAAGATGATTTGATTCTTTCTGTATATAATATTTCTGAGTCTTGGGTAGTAGATTCAGGGGCTTCATTTCATGCCACACCCCATAGGAAACATTTTCTATATTATGTTCAAGGTGATTTTGGACAGGTTCATTTGGGTGATGATGCACCATGAAAAATTGTTGGAATGGGAAAGGTAAAATTAAAGAAATGCAATGGAAACCAATGGTTGTTGAAAGAGGTAAGACATGTTACAGATCTAAGGAAAAATCTAATTTGAACAGGACAGTTGGCATGTGAAGTTTGCATATCCATATTTATAGATAAGACGTGGAAGGTCATCAAAGGATCATTGGTGATAGCAAAAGGAGAGAATGTAGGTACATTGTATTTATGTACTGGTAGTACTAACTCTTCTATCTCTTTAGCTTCTATAGGAGTGGATACAACACTATGGAATCATAGGCTTGGACACATGAGTGATAAGGTTATGCATATACTTCACAAAAGAAATTTTTTGCCAGATCTTAAACAAATTGATTTGGACTTCTGTGAGCATTGTGTTTATGGAAAACAGAAGAGAGTCGGATTTCTCAGAGTCGAAAAATAAAAGAAGAATGAAAGGTTAGAGTTTGTGCATACAGATGTATGGGGACTAGATTAGGTATCATCTCTTGGTGGATCTCGTTATTATGTTACTTTTATTAATGACGCAACTAGGAAAACTTGGGTTTATTACATTCGACAAAAATCAAATGTTTTTGATACTTTTAATAAATGGAAATCTTTGGTTGAGAATGAGACAGGAAAAAGTTTGAAGTGTCTCAGATCAGATAATGGAGGTGAATATTGCAGCAAGGAGTTTGATGATTATTGTTCATACCATGGGATTCGTAGAG
>ML777385.1:287856-338768 GCA_009831015.1 Picea engelmannii | reverse complement strand
TGCATTATGTTTTGGAGGTTCAGACACTTTTCTACAGGGATATGTTGATTCATATATGGCAGGTGATAAAGACAGCAGGAGGATCACCACAGGGTATGTTTTTACTATAGGTGGAACAACAGTAAGTTGGATTTCAAAACTGCAAAAGGTTGTTGCACTTTCAACAACAAAGGCAGAGTATGTTACTACTACAGAGGCTAGTAAAGAAATGATTTGGTTACACAGGTTTATAGAGGAATTGGGAAAGAAGCAGAAGAATAACAGGTTGTACTGTGACAGTGAGAGTGTCATTCATCTTGAAAAGAACTCATACTTCCATTTGAATACTAAGCATATATATTTGAGGTACCATTTCATACGATCCATCTTGGAAGATGGACATTTGAGGTTGGAAAAGATACACACTAGCCAAAATCCTGCAAATATGTTAAAAAAGGGAGTAACCAGGGAGAAACTGAGTTCCTGCTCAGTTTCAGTTGGTCTTCAAGAATGAATATGAAGATGAGAAATTTTCCAGGTCCAAGAAGGTTCAGAGTCCACATATACAACAGCAGTGGAGCTGTTGAGATCAGCCTCCAAGTGGAAGATTGTTGGTTGTGGAGCTTGATTATCTTCCTGATTCAGAGGTATTTTGTTTTCAGTCGTTTTTATACCCCATGAAGTATTTACACCCAAGAAGTATGTACACTCTTCCATGCAGGGGAGTGCAGAGGGGGGTTACCCCCTCTGAAGCCCCCAAAGGAAAAATTGCCTTGTAAAAATATATTGTAATTTCATTATAAATTTGGATCGTTCATTATAAGGTAACAAATCTAAAGGTAGAAGTTATGTTAGGGTTTTTTTCCCTAGAAGGAAACCCTCTCTTATGAGGGAAATGTATTGCGGCTATATATCATAGTGAATATTGTATTATGAGATAGGAGTCTGTGAGAGAAAGAAGAGGAAGTTACATCGGGTTTGTTGTAGGTTGTATCCCTTCATTTGTTGGATAATAATAAAGCAAGGATCTGGAAATTTCTTTGGTGGACATAGCCCACACTAGGTGAATCACGCAAATCTATGTCTCTATTTTATTGTGTTTCTTTTGTGTTTTTTTTCCGCATTTGTTTTATTTTATTGCTCCACGGTCCTGTTTTTCTAACACAGAGAAATTACTCCCTAAATTTGACCCTGAAACCTCAGGATTTCTTGAAGACCATATCAAAAAGTTCATACTGACTATCAGACTAATGAATGTTCAACATGAATACATAGTATGCAGGCTTTTCCCCTACACTTTCAAGAATTCGACCTCCATGTGGTATTTTAACTTACCTGTAGGATCCATAACTAGTTGGACGAAGTTTCAAAAGGATTTTCTAGACAAATTTGCAGAAGAAACCACTACAGGGGCTTTGATGGCTGAGTTGTTCACCGCCACCATGAGTTCAAAGGAGAAGGTTAAATATTTCAATCAAATATTCACCATTATCTTAAACAAGTTCCAACCTGAAGCTAAACCTACTTAGGAGTTGGAAATTGAAGTATACGCTAATGCTCTCCCAACTTCTATTTCCATGTTTGTGAAAAGGGATGCCAAACCAACCTTAGCTGATAATTTTGAAGAAGCCAAAACAATAGAGTTCCAAATGAAAAGGTGCAAAGAAGGCTAGGTCTCATTAGTTAAGAAATAATTTCATCCTCCTCCCATGAGGACTCCTGTTGACTAGACCCCCAGGTAAACAAATAGAAGAAGGTCCTGAAAAGCGAAGTGGAGACATAGAATACCTACAACACATGGTCAAGAAGTTGTCAAACAAAATCATAGACATGAAGAGAAGTGCATGGGAGGGAAACCAAGGCCAAAGGCCCTATAAACCTTTCTTTAAAATAAATCCCCCTTTCAAAGAAATTGAACCTCCCCTAGCCAACTTAAACATCGATCTGGGAAATGTAGCATTTGACTCTTTTTGTACCTATCATCAAGAGAATCACTTCGAAAGAGACTTCCCTCAATGGGTGCATGCCATGAATTTGATGGCCAACCGATTTCTAGATGAAGTCTCCCTAACTGAACAATCAAGCGGCTCAGTTATGAATATTTCCAATCAGGAATAAGTTGCTCCACCAGAAGAAACAACCATGTTGATATGGGACCTCGACCTACCAATACCTTCTGATGACCTATTTGAGGTTCAAGAACCACCTGCCGAAGTCTTGGTTGTGAAAACACAAAATAGGGGCCAACCTCTCTCAAACGAACTTACTACAACCCAAACTTCTGGAGGAAAATGAGCTCCCGATCACCCGAAAGCACCTTTTTCTCCCCGAAGAAACCCTATAAACATCCATACATGAGAATCACCCAAGCTAGACTACAACATAGTAGAATATTTGAAGAAATTGAAGGAAAACATATCGGTCATGGACATTTGTAGAATCCCTCGGCAAAAGGACTTTTTGTTACAAGCATTGAAGTCAGTAGAAAATCCTACAACAAGCACTAACCAAGGAGGAAATATAATTCCCACAGATCTAAGAAATAAACCAACTATGAATGCCTACTCTGAAGATAAGAAGGGAAAACCTTTTGTCCCACCGTTCCTCTTGATGTTTGAAGTCTTCAACATAAACCTCCATAATTGTTTGGTTGACTCAGGAGCATCCTCCAATGTTATGCCATTGTCTATTTGGAAACAGTTAAACACAATCCCTCTCAAAAGAGATAAACATGTTATATAATTAGACAGAATCCGGGTGAAGGTTATGGGAGAGCTCAAAGATGTAATGCTTAGAATAGCGACACACCCTAAATTTTTGCAAGTAATTGACATCATTGTAGTGGATATCCCATAAGCTTATGGACTATTATTAAGTCGAGATTGGTCTGAGAAGTTAAAAGGATACTTTAGTACAGTCTGGGCACACCTTTGGTTGCCATTAAAGGGGCACACAAATATGATCAGGATCGATAGGGAAATATATCTCAAACACACTATCACTGACTTAGAAACCCTTAATGAACCCTCATTGACAGATTTCCCCGTGCTAGGCAATTATTCCTGTGACTCTGATTTCAAGAATTTCTCCCCTCTCTCATCTAAGGTCCCTCTTACTCAAAACTCCAAAATTATTTTTCCAGAACAATTACCAATGGCAACAGAGGAAACCCTCTTCTGTAAATAACTTGTGTCAGAAATAACGAAACAAACAACAGGAGAGGACGAAAGTAACAAGAAAGAGGAAGCTGATAGGTTTTTCCCAGAAGTTTGGACTTTATACTTTGATGGCTCTAAATCACAAGAAGGGTCAGGGGCAGGGTGCATCCTCATTTATCCAAAGGGAAAACAACATTTCCTATCCTGTAGACTAGAATTCGAATGCACAAACAACACTGTCGAGTATGAAGATCTAGTACAAGGGCTAAAGAAATTCATGGACTTAAACATTAAAGAATTAAAGGCTTTTGGAGACTCCGAAATAATCGTTAGACAAGTAAGGAACATTATACATTGCAACTATCCACACTTGAGGAATTACCAACAGGAAGTGCACATGCTAATAGAGCATTTTAAAGCCTTCAACATTACAATGATCCCTAGAGCAAAGCACATTCTTGTTGATTCTCTGGCCACCGCTGCCTCAAAGCTATTACCTCTAGAAGATTATGAAGCCTCTCAGTTCACTGTGGAATTACTCTACAAACCATCGGTGCCCAACAACATTTATAATTGGAAGGTTTTTGAAGGAGATGAACAGATCATAAACGTCTTTACTAACCAAGATAATTTCAAAGACTTAGCTATTGAAGATGAAGTATTCCAGGAAAAATCAACATAAACTGATCCTCGGATAGATCAACTGACTGAAAAATCGAGGTCTCACACGATACTGAAGGGAATAGCCAATTTAAAAAACCTTTTTGACCTAAGGGAGAGATTTAAAGGGTCAAAAAACGCGAAGACGGGTAGTTCTTGTCCCATGTAGGAAACTATAAATTTAGGCACCCTGGAAAACCCCAAGAATATAAATCTCGACAAGACAATATATGAAGAGGAAAGGAAGACCTATCTCAAACTTTTCAGAAAATATCAAGATGTCTTTGCATGGTCCTACCGAGATCTGAAAACTTATGATACCTGTATCATTCAACACACTATCCCTTTAAATCTTGAAGTAAAACCATTCCAACAAAAGCTATGGAAGTACCACCCATCCCTAGAGCCTCTCATGTGTCAGGAGTTAAAGAAACTATTAGATGCCAAAATTATCTTCCAGGTTAGACATTCTGCATGGGTAGCAAAATTGGTTCTTGTAAGGAAAAAGTCTAGAGATATCCGCTTATGCATAGATTTTAGAAACCTCAATACAGCTTCAAAAAAGGATAACTACCCAGTCCCACCAATGGAGCAACTCATGCAGACTGTGTTTGGCTCTGAGATTTTCTCCTTGCTGGATGGATTCTCAGGTTACAACCAGGTTCTAGTTTCAGAGGAAGACCACCTAAAAACTACCTTCCGAACCAAGTGGGGAACCTTCTCTTATAAACACATGCCCTTTGGGTTAATAAATGTTGGGGCGACCTTCCAAAGGGCCATGGACGTAGAATTTTGGGGATTAATCAACAAGTGTGTAGTAGTCTATTTGAACGATGTGACTGTGTATTCAAAGAAAAAATATGATCACATCCAACATTTAACCCATATTTTCGAAAGGTGTATGAAATATGGTATATCCTTAAACCCTAAAAAACTATTTTCGATGTCCAGGAAGGTAAGATGTTAGGCCACATTATATCCCAATAAGGGATTCACATAGACCCAGAAAGGATTAAGGTTATAGCTCAGCTTCCATTACCTCATAAAAAAAAGGCTATGTAATCATTCTTTTGGAAAATCAATTTTGTGAGGAAACTCACCCCCAATTTCGCTGAAACTAACAAACCCTTACAAAAAATGATTCGTAAAGATGTTGAATTTAAGTGGGATGATGAACGAAAGAGGGATTTCAACAATATCAAGACTGCAATATCTCAGGCTCTAGTGTTACGAAGTCCTGATTTCAGCAAAGATTTCTTTCTCTACATGTTTTCCTCTGACCAATCACTAGTTGTTGTATTGACTCAGAAGGATGATGAAAACAATGAGGCCCCGATATCATTCATGAGAAATAATATCCAAGGGGCCGAACTAAATTACTCTGCTATAGAAAATCACATTTATGTTGTGGACAAGGCGGTGAAACACTTCAGATCGTACATCCTTAAGAACCATACCAAAGTCATCGTGCCTCACCCTGCAGTTCGATCCCTATTCACTCAACAAGAGATGGGGGAAAGAAGAAGAAACTGGATGGCAATAGTCCAAGAATTTGATCTAGATATAAAACCTGCTAAATTGGTTAAAGGACAAGGGTTATGAAAACTGGTAGCTGGAGCCCAAGACCAAGTAAATGAAGACCCTGGATGGGAGAATGAATTGGCATTATGGTGTGGTGAAGCTTTGTATGTCTCCCTAGGGAAAGAGTCTTGGTACGAGAAACTGACTTATCTCCTGCATCATGGGAATTGTCCAAAAAACCTAAACCTTAAGGAGAGGAGATCCCTTAGGTTAAAATAAACACAATATCACCTCATAAATTAGGTGCTCTTCCATGTTAATTATGATGGGGTACTTTTAAGATGTCTCAAGCGTGCTGATGTAGACAAAGTTCTAAAGGAGATCCATGATGGTCCTACAGGTGGACATTTTGAAGGAAACACCACTGCTCATAAAATACCGAGAGATGGCTATTATTGTCCTACTCTATTCAAAGACTCTCACACATATGCTAGAAAATGTAAGACTTGTCAAATAAGCATGGGGAGGGAGAAAAGAGCAGTTGTCCCACTCCAACCAGTGGTCGTTTCTAGGCCATTTGAGCAATGGGGTTTAGATATCATAGGATAAAGTACACCAAGTTATTCAAAACAAGATAGATACATACCGATTTCCATAGATTATTTCACAAAATGGGCAGAGGCCATCCCTTAGACTCATGTAAATGAGAAGGTAGTGATCCAATTCATAGAAAAACAACTAATCACAAGGTTCAGTGTGCCTTCCATACTTGTTTTTTATAACGCAGCTTACTTTTATTCCACCTTGTTAACAAATTTTTCTCTGGATAAAGGAATCATAATTAGATACTCTGCAAACTACTATCCATAGGGGAACGGAGTGGCATAATCAACTAATAAGAACCTAGTGAGAATATTAAATAAAATAGTTGCAAACAACTAGAGGAATTGGCATAGTTTGCTTCATAATGCTTTATGGGATGATGGATTTACACCCAAGGAAGCTATTGGGAATTCCCCATAATTTTTGGTTTACGGAAAAGAATCCATTCTCCTGAACGGGATATATCTTCCATCTCTTCAACTTGCTCATGATTCGAGATGAAAACCCTCATTGGTCATACAACAAAGAATTGATACCATCCTCATGCTAGAAGAAGGAAGGGAGAAAGCTAAATCAAAGTTCATATCTCATCAGCAGATAGTTAAAAAGTGGTTTGATAAGCATAAGGATAAAGAGAGGAATTTTGAAGTAGGAGACATAGTCCTAAAGTGGGATAGAGAAAATGAACCCAAAGGAAAACATTCTAACTTTTAGAATCTATGGCTTAGACCATTCCAAGTGGTCGAGAAGATTGGATTAGGAACGTATTGATTGCAGAATCTGAGAGGGGAACCTGATGCCCTCCTGGTGAATGGCCAAGCCCTAAAACAATATTTCCATTAAAAAAAAAAAAAATTGTGTTTATGTTTTCACGATGTTTATTTTAGATACGTCGATTGCGAAATGTGTTTTTTGTTTTATATTTTTCTATTGTACTACTGCACTTTTGAATATTTTGTTTAGCAAGACAATGGTTGACCTTAATTCATGTGATATGATGAACTCTATTCCTAACTCATCGCTCACATACAACACAAGAAGCGCTAGGGGACCTGCGGTTGTTTTAAGGGGTCCTCTATCTAACTTGCGTAGATGAGAAACTTTGGAAATGTCATGAAGTGTCTACCTGATGGTCTAGTAAAACCTTAAGGGAAAGATGGTAAGTTGGAGAGGACTACATGTACCTCAGAGATAGAGATAGCAAGTTTCACCTTAACCATCTCATTTTGTAGATAACAAGTGTCCTCCTCTCCCACTCACTCAGGGCATTCTGCCAAAATAAAATCAACTATATCAAATGAGCACATAGTAGGACAGGGTATGCAAATATCTCCGTCAGGGCTATGGATGCTCGCTGACAGCAGAGCAAGGTCTGTGACCTCAGGGTGACTCCGAAGGGGCTATGGATGCTCACTGGCAGTGGAGAAACACTGTAGCAAGTGAATAAGGGTAACTAAAGGCTTAGTTCTAGTGAATTCTTTACTAGACTCTTGTCGAAGGGGGCATGAGTCTGGTTACATGAAACGAAGGTGAAATAAAGGTTGAAAACCCCACAGGCATGCTCAAATGCACCAACCAGGGAATTTCAAATGCAAGGATAAAAGAGGCTCTGATAAAAACCAGTTAAGTTCTTAACCATATTTTGAATTAGCTGAGCCCGAGGAAGGAACAAAGATTCTTATTTCACCCAGTACGTCGCCATTTGTTGAAAACTCAACACACCCTAAAAAGCCTATGTCAATTTTTTACTTTTTGGGTACCACTTGATCTTTGCACTGTCTGATTCGACTCCATTTTTTGTGAAATGTTTTACTTTTTCTTATTATCATGAATCTCATCAACTATTCAGGTTCATTTGAAACCCCATGAATTCAAAATCCTTAACGCCCGAATAAAGAATCAAAATCCAAAACACTTCACCCGACACACTCAGATTCAACATCGATAGGAATTTAATGAAGGAAAGAGCCACCCGAGAAACTTCAGTCACTAAGCACCGATCCCCATCGACATCGGCAAAAGGAAGTTTTTGTTTTTGCCAACTTTTTGCATAAGGATATTGTCGATAGACGATTACTCTTCAGCATTGGTAAAAGACGAGGGGAATAGACATTAACAAAGAGGGAAAAGAGATCGCCAATAGCTGATACCCAACGGGCTTATCAGAATCAGGGAAGACCTGAAAGGATCACAACGAACATTCTGACCACGCTAAAGAGTTTTCTCGATCGCCAATCCCTGAAGCGTTTCAACATCGAGACTTTTTCGAGGAAGCTAATCCAAAGAAAAACACGTGATAGGTTTATCGCCGATTGTCAACCCTGGATACCTTTTTGGCATCGGCGAGCCAAGGTTTGTTTTAAAACACACAACTTAGGGAAAGTCTCGACTCTGATTAATACATGCAAATTAGGTCATTGGTTTTCAACGCCACATGTATTTTCCAGGTCATGGAACTGTACAGTCTAGTTTTACCCCGAGTCATTCTTGGTTCCCTAGGTCCAAGTCACACCTCCGAGTCAAATTTGCCATGACAACATTGTATGATGATATTGATCGATTTCAGAGCTTTTGTGAGGGACATCGATGAAAACATTCATAACACATCCCTGATCCCCGATCCACCCACTAAGAAAGCGACACGATGGGACGTTTTAGCGTTAGATACAATTAGATTTGGATTATTTAAGGGGCTAATTAATACCAAATCCACATTAGTTGCTACCGCATGCGCCAATCAAAATGGTCATTTAAAATCACCAATAGACCACATCACCCCTGTGCCTCCGCCGTCAACCCACGATGAATTTAAGTTGCAAAGATTCAGCGACAATTTTTTTTAAATTTCACTCATCACCCAAAATGAATGGATGATGCAACATGGTAAGTTCTTCCCTGGTTTAAATTCTCTTGAGCCATTGTAAATGGAATCATTCTGCATGCAAGGAAATTCAGAACATTTGGAGAAGCGAGATGAGTAATTCAAAAGCTGCAGAGATCCCATGAGTATCAAAATAACCAGATTTTAGCAAGCTTCACATGTACGTATCCAAGTCTGTAAATTTTACATGGCTACAAATTATATGTTGCTTCTTCGGTCTTATTCTTTACATAGTATCTGAAGGTTTATTTTGATTATAGGAACAATGCCTCCAAGAAATCCAACCACTAGACGATCGTCAAGGGCGACGAAGCTGAAAGAACCAGAGTTTGGTGAAGGCTCCTCTCAAGGGGATGCAAAACAATTGGAATACACTCCGAGACCGGAACCTATCATCAAAACAACAACAAAGAAGGTCTTTATTCAACCTCTGACCTTTGGAGATATAGAGGCAAGCATATGGACCAAGGAGACACTCCCATATTGGGGAGAGCTCTTTAAAAAGATCATCCAGGAGGAATACTCGAAATATATCCCACATAGTGACCCAGAAGTAAGACCACTCGACGACGAGGTGTTCTCGAACATCCGACAATCGTACCTGCATATGGTTGTGAGCATAAACTTTGTTTTTTCCTGCATTGAAGTTCTGAAGTGGCTCATCAACCACACAGACACACATAAATTCTTAATCAATGATGACAATGGTGAGTTTGTCGGGGTGTTCATTCCGGTAGAGGTCTAGAAATACTACAAATTTCGAGACCCCGAGGAGTGGATGAATACATATTTCATTGTTAATTTCTATGAGTTCCATGACACCAGCTGGGTGATGGCCTCATGGTGGAGGGGAGACAAGAAATGCACCAACCGGAGCACCGGATGGTATCAGACGACCAACTTAAGGGGGCCATACATATACTTGATGGCTCTCATATGCCGATTATATGGAGAGAAGGACTGCTCCATATTTTCAGAGGCATGAATGCCCTTAGCTTACACAATGGTGATTTTCAAGAGAGACTTCAACTGGGGAGCAATCATTTCTAAGAAACTGAGCATCTTCATACAACAGGATTAGACGCCGAAGGAAGGAGAGACATCAACCTTCTACATGGCTTCATATTTTCTTGATGTCATGTGCGCCATAAACATTTTCGTCGGCATGAATGTGAGATGACATCTCGCAGAGCTCTCAGTCCATGTATATTTCAACATCCTATGGGAGAACAGGTACAAGAAGTCTTACTCTCTCATCTGCAATGAATTCATCGCACAAATTTATTTCATTCTTTTTAAGAAAGAATGCCCGAGACTATCGGTTGCAGCCAAGAAGATGATATCAAAGGTAGGACATTGGTACTTGGATGAGTGTGATACCTACATTAGGGTGTTTGGGGCCAGTGAAGCACCACATATCCTACCAGTGCATGTCCCTGACTGACTTGTAGTGGGAGAGATATGTTACCAGACCATCCCGCAAGGCTACAACACCGCCCTGGTCAAGGAAAAGAATTGGGCATTCATACCTTATGGTTTCCATATAGGTTTCTACTTGGTGAAGGACACCGCTCAAGACAAAAAAGAAGGGCTAAGCCAACTAGATTTCATATTACAGACAGGTTGATTCTGCAAGCATGATCCAAAGGGCCTGGTCTTGAAAAATGCTTCACAAGTGTCGTCATGTTGGCCATACACCCATGACAAATTTGAAGATGAATTCTTCACAGAAAATTCCCAAGACTGGGACGAGGTGGTGGCAAGGATGGTCGACCCAAAAATTACTAGGTTTAGGGCCATGAGCCTGGATGAACAAGCGATGACCTTAGATAAATCGTCTCAAGAATCCCTCAGAGCCAGGGAAGAAATGATAGCGGAAGAAGCAACAAAGGTTCCCTTAGTGGCCGCGATGCAGGATAGAGGATTCCCTATGAAACAAGATGCACGAGCAATGGGATTTCTCATGATAGAACAGGCACAACAAGTAATTGATCAACTACAAGATGACCCAGACCTCATAGGAGTGACAGAGTCCCCTACTGACAACCTAGATGAAATCCAGGCAGGTCCAAGCGACCCTGAGCTAATAGAGCTTGATGAAATTAACAGGTCATATGAGCCTGAAGTTACAACACCATAGGTTGGAAAACCGAGGGATGTTTCAACTCATCCAGAGATGGTAAGAACATCAGGGATAGAAAGTGCACCAAACCCCCTCCATGAATTGATAAACATCTATGATGATGAATAAATCCCGTAGGTGTCCCTGGTGACTCGTGTAGAAATCACAGAGGAAAAGGAGTCAGAAAAGGCATCTTCCCCAGCTCCCGATGCTCAAATTCAGGGCCTTCCACAGAATGAAAAAGAGGTTGAAAGTTTCTTAGACACTGATCTACCAGATGCACAAGAGACCTAAGTGAATAGTTTGAGAGATGAGCCAGGATCAGGTGAACAAAAGGAAGAACCTCCACAATAGGAAATCGACATATCAACCATCGATTATCAAGTAAGTATCGAGCCTACCCCGGATGCTTCAATTTCAACTGGTACTCAACCTCCTGATAAGGAACAAAAAAAGGTCGGACCTTCGGAACACATAGAGGAGGTTCAAGAACCCAGTCTTGAACAAATATACACTATCTGAAGCCTGAGAAATATCCTCACCTAGGGAGATCAACAAATTCCTGAACCCATGGATGAATTCGATGACATACATGCCATCACTTATGACCGAAAAAAGGAAATCTATTGTGCAGAGAACCACCAAGAAGAGGAGGATCACTTTAGATCGCTCCATCCTCATCACCACAGAGGAAAAACTGATCAACACATAGCATGCCAAGACATATGAACTTATCGACGCAGGGATGGAAATCACAGATGCCACCCTGGACGAGCGAAAAGGGATGAAGAGGATCTGGCTTTTGCTGTGAAGGAATTGGAACATTTTTTTCACTTGGCTAAATATTACCAGGACACCACATAGGCCACAGTGTTCTTGAGAAGTGAATTCCAGGAGGCCTACAACAAATTTACAGATGAACGGAACCTATTCACTGCAAGGATAGCCAAGCTTCATGAAGACACCCTTATGGAACTAGCGATGTGCAAGGATATGGAGAGGTGGTATGAGAAATCACATCAAGTTGTGGAAGGGATCGACTATATTAGTGTGGTGCAACAAGACCAAGATGCCGAAGAGCAAGGCATCCGGGTGCTAAGTAGTAAGGGAAAGAAGCATCGACCGCATAAGGAAATCGACCAAATATTGGGTAAAAATGGCTCAGGAACCTCATCACGAAGTCCAAGAGAAATGGACTGAAATTAAGAAAATTTGGATGAAGATCAATCGGGAAATGAGAGACATCGGCCTCCCCGAATTTGGCACACCCAACGACTTTGTCTACTTGCACGACATAGTCAAATCACATGCCGAACAAGATTCATCATGGGTTGTAGAAATAGCGAAGGTGGAAGACATGGCATCAGGACAGGTGCAACAGTTCATGGAGCAACTGATCAATGCTTGATCCATGTTGCATCAGTTAAGTTCCAGAATAGTCAAGTATTGGGCACAGGCAGTAGAGATAAGAGAGATTCTTTCGACCCCAGATGAACAACATAGATTCCCATATGCTAACACATGCGAGGATCTCTTTGTCAAATGGTCGGAGTATCAGAAGAGTCATCCACTCAAGTGATATCATGTGATGAATCTTAGAAAAACTGATAGAAGAAAGTGCCATGTGGCGAGTATTGTTTTACTTAGATACACTTTAATAGTCATTTTTAGTTAATAGTATGTTATAAATAGGAGGATCGACATGTTAGCAAGGGGTCGATGGTTGTTGCAAAGACCCTCATTTTTGGATTTTGTAAAGAACTATTTCAGAACTGCCTTAATTGAAGTCATGTTTAGGACCAAAGACAAGTTTGTGTTTTTTATCAAAAGTGTGCATGATTGGATGTAGAGAAGAATTATTTCTGATTTCATCTCATGAATGGATGTTGTAACAAGTAAGATCTTCTAAATCCATTGATAAGTTATCTGATTCAAATGTTTTATAGTTCTTATCTTTAATGATGAAAAGTAGATCATTGTGTTAATATGTGATTGGTGATTAGAGTTAAGGAAACTATTTTTCTTGCCATCATTTATTGCATGAATATTTTCTTCTGATAAATCGGACCTCAACCAATAATTTGAATACCAGTAGGTTAATGTATTATTACTAGGCTTGTCATAGAGAATTGTTGTCTGCATGCTAGAGTGAAAGGGTTATCCCAAGCTCAGCCTTCTCCAATAGTTAATCTTTTCCCACTTTCTTACCTAGTTGGTTTATACCAACTTTTATCCTATATCGATCCCACCTATAAGAGAAAATACAAAAAAGAGAACTTCTGAACTGAAGGAGAAGCCTTCACAAGAAAACGTAAAGCTCATCGGTTAATTGGCCAGATTGCAATATCTGGAGAACCATTCCACCATTAAACGCTGCATAGTCTAATTGGGCCTCGGTTGTGAGTTTGGTTCCTACTGTTGAGTTAAAGGGATTTAGGACCCCTCAATAGGACCATATAAGGGCCACTGTAGGAGTGACCATGAGCAAGTACTTGCAAAGACAAAACCGAATACCCGACATGAAATATATCTAAAAATAAAACATACTCAAAAGTACTTCTAAATTGAAATGTGTAGGTGATGCGTACCTGTGCCTAGGGTGCAATCAGGGGTCTCTGGGGATCAAGAGTGAAATGATGAACCATTGGTATCATTGTGAATATCATTAGGTCAGGATCCTAGGGGTGCAAACGGTTCGAGAAATGAAGCTCGTATGCCCCAGAATGGAAGTGAGGAATTTTGGAAAAAGGGCATATATATGGGCATGGGGCCCACATAGCCACCTAATTTGTACTTGTTGTGGTGGATGTGTAAGAGTTGTCTATGAGGAAATTTTTGAGTCATGGGAGAGAATACGAGTTCAGATTCAGGTGTCGAGAGATCTAGGTAAGCCGTCAAAACCTCATGCATAGTTTATGTGTGTTTTTGGGGGGGTAGGGGGGTGCACAGAGGGTCGTACAATCATTTGTAGGGGTGGGTAGGTACAACTACATGGAAGATCATGGGATATAAGATCACATTAGTGTGGATGTAATTGATAGATCCACGCAAAGTGCATGACTGTATCAAAGTTACCCCAGCATATGTGCGCAGAGTTACCAAGTTCAGTCGCGTGACCAAACTTAGGTTATGCGTGCGATTTTTGGGGTAAAAGCCACTCAAATGTGTGCTACTGTCTAAATGATAGCCACACACATCAACACGCATGTTTGGTTGAAAATCACACAGTTGATGCATGAATGTGGCGTAAACAGTCATGCGGGTGCGTGCAACTATGGCAAGGATAGTCATGCAGGGTGTGCACGACTTTTGAAAGAACAATCGCACTGATGTGTGCGACTGTTTGGACAACAATGACACTAATGTGTGCAATTGTTAATGGAATAGTCACATGAGAAAAAAAGGGTAATTTTGTGATGCTTGATAGGGAGATTGCTTGATGATAAGCTAACACAGTGCATGTTGACTAGATGCAGGTTGCCGAGTAGTGAGAGAGAGAGGATGCCAGTGCAGTGGAGGGAGAGAGACTGGGAGTCTCTTAGGAGGGAGGTGGGGACAGATGCACAAATCGAGCGACATCTGGCCTGAGTAGGACCTAGAGCCTCTGCTCCAGTTGATCAATTGAAGCTATGATCATCCCTATTATTTGTGTTGACGACCATTGAGCGAGGTCACCAGAATAAGTAGTGGCCTCCCTCGGTACTCAGACCTGCAGTGGGAGTCCATTGGATTTTGAGTGTTTCGAAGGTGTCTCCACCTCTTCCTCCCTTGTATATGGACCTTGCAGGTGCTATGCAAGTCTCATCCTTACCGTTGATGGAAGGAATGGGAGCATATTTATTTTCACCAAGAAGAGATGCACTAGCTCTATGCATTGCTCTAGGTTATGGAGTACTAGCTTCAGTTTCTCTTTCAATGAAGTTGCACTCTATAATGACGTTGTTTCAAGTTCCTTCTGACCCTATGCAACTTCTGTGTCTTTCTGGACCATGTTTTCTATGGTTATGGCTCTTTGGATGGCACTCTCAACATTGATTGTTGAGAGAGGGATTCGAGGTATTGGGGCTTGCGGTATTGGCACAATTTGATTCTTCGTCGAAGGCAGAATGTCTTGTATTGACACAAATGGAACAATTGACTAGCTCAGGATTTCTGGGGTCAGGCCAATGAGTTCTAGTACCTGCTTGGATAGTTCGAGGGGATCCAACTGCATGGGCTTAGGTTCAATGGTTTAGGGTTGGATGGTTGTTTCTTGCGGTGACGATGGGGGTTATGGGGGTGATGGGGGTTGTTCAATGATGATGGTGTTGGATGTAGTAGTATCAAGCTCAGGTTCATCTTGGATGTCAATGATTGTTTGGGTTTCTTGAGTACGAGATATGGTCGATGCGATTGGTTGAGGATTCAGGATCTTCACTAGGGAGAGCCTTGTCCTAGTTTTCTTGACCAAAGAGTCTTTAATGAAAGTTGTGTTATGGATGTGATTGACATCTTTACCTGTTAGCATAGCTTTCTCTGGAAGTTGCGGGAACATGGGAAATGTTCTCTTCTTGCGTTCCATAGGTTGTGTCTCCTCTTCCTCCTCTGAGTTTGTATGCATCTGGACATCTTTCTTTTTCTCCTATAGGCTTGAGCTCGGCCCTACTCTTGCTTCCTATCCCTTTTTCTTCAGGATCTCTATAGGTAGAAGCTAGTGCATCCCCGACTTGTGCGGGTTGCGTTTCACTCTTGGCCATGACATTACTTCCTTGTTAAAGGCCTCCTCATCTAGATAAAATGGTAGCATCCGAGAGTGAAAGTATTCATATTTGACATGCCTGGGCCAAACAAAATTATGGCGGTGATTCAACCTGAATGAAATATTCCTCGTGTTAAGTTTGAGCAGCTCCTGTGGTACGTGCAACCTCTAAGTTGTGTCTAATAGTTGGTTGTACTACTTCAAGAATACAACATTGTTAAATTTTGTGTTCTCTAAGTCTGACCTTGAGTGAAAAGGCTCGAACATCTTTGCTAATCAACCTTTATATACTGTTGATAGTGGTCTTCCTGAGGGTGGCGTCCACTTCAGCATGGCAAATGCAATGAGCAGGTATTTGTTATCATGAAATTTTTACTTTGATAGAAGGAAATATTAAAGGAGAGAAAATTGGTGTAACTAGAGACTAATCCTATCACTGTCACCTCAATAGGATGTCTCTTTCTATTTAGGGTGGTAGGCCTAGGGGAGATGTCCTTGGTGACCTAGGGGTTTGAGAAGGCAAGGTAAAAATGGTTAGATAAGGATCCCCTCTCACAAGTCACCGCTGATCAGAAAGTCCGAGTTTTATCACCAATGAAATGATAATGTATCAAAGTGTACCTTCCCGGAACAAAGCAACAAGAAACTAGGTATATTTGCAAGTACACTTGTTGGTTAGCAGTTCATAAAACCATAGACTTTCTTGATAAAAGCAATTTGTTGAATATGATGAAGTAAAAAGAAAATATTTATAGAGCAATACTTCACATTAAATGCCTTGAAATAGATTCAAAATGACTAAGACTCATTAACCATTGAAATCATAATACTAGCATTTGATAGAAGCAAACAAGGCAAGGTATAAATCGGCCTTTTCAATTTCTTTTATGAGATTTTAATGTTGCATCTAATGGTTGTAGCTTACTTTAGTAACAACAACAATATTATTAGTAGTTTAGGCTATTCTAGGGTTAGGAATAGTTAGTAGGAAGCTCAAAGAACAGGTTTTCAAGGTTGTTTTGATCAATTACTCAAAAGAGGACTTAGACTAGTGCTTTTAGGGAAAATGCAGTCAATAGTGTAGCAGAAAATGTTGAATAAAAATGATAATAGAAGAGTTAAAGACAAGAGAGATTGATAGATTGGAGTGTCGGTAACCCAAGGCTCCAATTATCAAACCCTAAGGGGAAACTAGCTACTAAGGTGTAGGTAACCCTAGGTCTTAGTAGATTTCATCCCTCTCTAACTCCACGATGAAGAAAAATCAGCTAATATGAAGCAATATATACTAATGTGTTGCAATGGCAAGGCCTTAGCTCATGCTTCAAGAAAAATGGCCTTTTGACATATCTAGTATGTGAAAGATTTTGAAGCTAGGACAATAACATTTGCTAGTCTTCCTAGGGTTTAATCAAGAAATTTCATAATCTTGAATGTAAATGCAAGATAAATAAAACTATAACCATTCAATTAAGAAGAATTGTAGAAAATTCACTTACATACATCAATAATTCATCAAGAAGAACCCTAGTTGAACACTTCCACCAAGAACTTTGCCAAATAATCCAAAATAAGCCTTGTTCAACAAGTGCACCTAAAATTTCAGCCAAGAAACCCTAAGGAGGGAGCAAATTTCAGTCCTCACAAGTGTGAGTTTTTCCCATTATTTATACAATTACAAGGACCAGAATTAGGTCAAAAAGGCTGACATGGCTTGTTACACATAATATCCATTTTTTACATTAAATGTCATAATTAAACCCTAAAATAAGCTATAATGGTGACATCATGCCCTTTTAGGGTGACGTTGGGCCCTTTTTGGGCAACGTTGGCCTCCTGGAACAAAACGTTAGGCCTCCTTGGGCCTCACGATCCTGCCACACGTGTCACTTGGCACACAACTACCTCCAAAGCATCCAAAACATTGGGTGATGTCATGGGTGATCTGGGTGAAAACATGGGCCTTCTAAGGCCTACATCATGGTGAAAAGGGCACAACCCCCTAGGTCCAATCATGTCAATTTTCCCCTAGTGAAACGTTCTCCTCTTTCTCTATGCATCCTCTGATTTATCTCTGCCCCTGGCTGGGGTCTTAGCATCCATCTGGTGGGCTCTTAGCCCTATGGAGGTCTGAACTAATCATCTCCCCATATTTACCTTTACATTGGGTGTGGCCCTGCAACATCAAAAAATACTCCCTCTATGGGCTCATAAGTCATAGGGATCATAGAAATGTCAATCACATCTAATCATCAAGTTATTTAAACATGTGCATGAAACCCCCTTTACCCAGACAAGTGCTCAAAGACATTATGATATTCTACAAGCCAGGTTTGGAGGGGATGCTAGGACGTACTATTGGGATATTTCTCATTAGATGTGGGATGTTCTCGGGCGAAGACAAATCCAAGCCATGTGAGTGGATGAGGTGGTAAGGGATGTGTGGGAAATGGGTGCAGTGATAGCAAGGAAATGTATGGCCTATCTGTGGGTTCCTTTGAAGAGGGTGAGTTGCACCTTTTCATGGATGCAAATGTTTCTAAGCCCATTCATGCCTTTTATCTTTTATTTTTATTACTTTTTCCTTCAAGAGGCTAGTTAGGGGACACTTCCCTGGCGTGGTGACTAGTGGTGGCAATGTTACCCACAAGCATTTCATGGAAATGAGAAGGCTAGCTCATGATGAGACCCCCTTTCTCTTGGCTATGCCACCAAGAGCCACTACCTTCGCGTGGTGACTAGATATTGGTAGTGTCATACCTATACATGCCCATGGACCTAATAGGTTGGTTGGCGATGAGACCCCCTATCCTCCAACTAGGTCTTGCTTTATTATTTTTATGGGTCCCTCTATTTCTTGTTGAAAAGATTTTTATTTCTTTCTTGAGGATCCCTAGGCGAAGCATCTCAAGGTTTCACTATTTTGGCTTTTTCCTTTTTCCATCTACTTTTACCCTCTAGGCCTTTATCCCCTTCTTCCCATAAGGCAAGATACAACCCTTAGATATTTGGCCAACCCGATGCTCAGACCAATGTAATGGGATGGATGAGTGGGAAAAATATGAAAGGTGGTAAGTATGATGATCTCTCATGAATCCCCCCAGTGGCAACTCAAACCCTATGGGAACCAGCTTACTAGGGCATCCTGTCATTCCCCCCAGGTGTGGTCAAGTGGAAAGGCATAAGGTCCAAGCACACGTTAGAAGAAAAATGAATTAAATGCACATATTCAAAAATTTTGAGGATCAGAGTGACACATACCATGATACCCAGACTCATTACCTCATGGAGAAAGACCCATCTTTGTTGCAAGACCAGGTCATTATGATGGATGTTGTTGTTCTTGACAATGTGGAGGTGTTGAATAAGAAAAGGATGGGCCCTCCAGGTCCATGCTCTAGTCGATCTGGCTCTCGTTACTCCATGTCTAGGACCTGTGGGCCTCGAGACATAATATCCTTTGTTATCCCTAGGCTAGGGGATAACATTTGGCTCCAACTTGGCGACATGTGCTCACTGTAGAGTGCATGAGAACCTCAACATCTCTGGCATAACCTATGACCTGCTTGATCTCAACATAAGACTATTAGCATACACTTCGGGTGGTTATATCACCACCGGATCATACATATATAGTACAAAAAATGAAAACAAGCATATGTACAAATGGAAATAGAAACTACTCTAGCATGAAATGCAAATGGTATATACAATGAATGCAAATTCCTACCTACTTACCTGCACTTTCCTTTGAATTCAAGTCTCTTCCCCTTAATGGGGTTTGAGTAGGTGCTCGCTAACTAGTAATGGGCGCCTTCTTCCTTCCAATCTAGAGAAATAATAGGCATCATTGACTGACTTTCTTCCAATTTTGAAGGGTCCAAGCCAAAATTGTGCATTTCCTTTGACATTAGTAGGCTCTCCCTTCTTTTTGTCCCACATCCTTAATATGTCTCCCTCTTTGTAATCTCTAGTTCTGAACTTGGTTGTTTCTTGAACAACCCTAGTGTACTGTGTAGAGGGAGGAGGGTGGGATTATGCTGTGAAAACTTCTTGTTGGGTTGGTTGGATCAATACGTTATCTTCTCCTTTCTTTAACAACTTGATAGTCCCAAATTCCTTGTCTTTATACTTGTTCAAAAATTTTTTATAATATTCCTTCTTCGACCATTATATCTGATTAAAATATTCCTTGGTAGAAAAGCGCATATCATCAGGAGAAAATTCAGGAGGACTCTCTATTGGCTCATGTGCTTCATTAGTCTTGATGTGGTCAATAATTTATCGTGCATGGATTTTGGTCATTGGCACATTCGAGAGATGGCTTATCATTCCATTGTTCATACACACATTGAGATAAGTGAGGTCCATCTCTAAAGTGCCTCCCATCATTGCAACAAATTTCCTAGACAAAAACATTCCCCACACATCTGGGACATCTACTACTACAATGTCTATATGGATCACTCTTTTGGTGTATCTTCCAAGACATACTTCCACATTCTCAATTACCCCATGTGTGGGTATGGCTCTAGACTCAAATCCACACACATTCATGTAGGGTCATGTGACCTTTCGGCCCAATTGTTGCATGACCTTTAGAGACTTCATGTTGGCACATGCCCCTGAATCCATCATAAATTTTTTAAGGCACTTGTTATTTATCAATAAGTTCATGAAGAAAGGTGGGTGTTCATCATATTGGACCCTAAAGTGATCAGCTTGTAGCATAATAGGAGGGTACATTGGTCCATATGATCCTTTGAAGAAATTATCAAATCTTTCTTTGACGGATGGTACCTTGATGACTTCTCTTAGGGGGATGGTTACATGAATCTTGGCTAACACCCCTTCAAGGTCAAAGTTTAAGTCCACTCTTTCAGCCTTGGGAATATTTTTGGGAAGGAGAATGTTCATAGGTGGAGGTCTTGTTTGGGATACTGCAGGACCAATAGAGATAGGTTGGTTCAATTTCTTTTGTCTAGTATATACTTGGAATTCTTTCTTTTTCAACTTTTCTCTTGATTCTTGGTCCATTTTATTTATCACCTCCATCCTAGCCTTCCTTGTTGCTTCCTTTATGCCCTCTTCATGTTCCTCAGGGGAAATATTAAGGCATATTTTGGGGTACTCTATGGTGTTGTCCATATGTTTACTTGGTCATGGCTTACATTATTGTAAGGACATTCATGTTCCCAGTGTGACTCTCTGCATTGCAGGCACCAAGGGTTTTCATCCACCACATTTGTTGGGGCTAAAGTATTTGGAACCTCTTGATAATTCTTTGGTATGAACACTTGGTTTTCTTTTTGGTTTGACCCATGTACAGAACCCTAGGGGATTGTTGTTGATTCCTCTCTAGGTTGACAATCCTATTCATTATTAGCTCTCTTTTTTTTCAATATTCCATCTACAGTTAGTTGTAACTTAGCCAAGATAGCACTAATCTTTGAGGTAGGTTCATCATTGTGTACTATCTTAGGTTTAGTGTCCATCCTGACTCTTGGGGATGAGAAAGGTTCAACTTTGGATGACAAAAGGTTGTCTTCGATCCTTGTGGCTACTTCTTGGGCTTCTTGGATCATTTGAGGGTCTTTATCTCTGAGGAGATACCCTAGTTGACGGGTAAATGCTTTGGTGTAAATGAACAAAAGGAAACTAGGAGATGGATGATGACTCACAGGGATTTTTTGCAACAAGGTTTCAAACTTGTTGTGGAGTTCTCTAATGGTCTCATTCTCCTATTTCAAGAGGTTATTCAACATTATCAGTATCATATTGGGGTATTTGTTGATACTCTGTCATTTGAGGAAGAATTCTTCTAACTTATCCATGGTTTTAATATTGCCATCAGGAAAGCCATTGTACCAACGCCTTGTGCCATCATGGAGGGTAGCAGAGAACAATTTCATAGCCAAATATCCAACATCATCACTATTGGGATGAAGCTGGTAGAATGCCCAGAAATTTCTCATGTGATGCTCGGCACTAATTGCATCATTACCGATGAATATAGGCAACCATTTTTCGTACTTGGGGGGGATTTTCCTAGGGTAGCCTCGTATGGTTGTCAGGTCTAGTGGTTTGAAAAGATTGGATGACCATTGTCTTTGTTTACTAGCTTGGTTTGGAATAGAGGTCCGAGTTCCTATGCTAGACATTGTGTTTAAGGGAATATTGCCTCTGAAAAGTGATTTTACTACATGAGAGTTTTGGAGAGGCTTTATTCTAAAGGATTTGGGAGGGTTGGTGTACCTTCTTGTCGGCTATGGACTCACCAGACAATTTTCTTGAAATTATCAAAGAAATAAGGGAATCACCCTTAGTGGAGTCACCAGGTAATATTTTAATAAGAGTTCTTTGGATAAAGGATTACCAAAAAAGTGTCGTTTGAGGAATATTGACTCAGTATTCCCCGACAACGGCGCCAAAATATTATCGCACAATTTTTACTTTGATAAAAGGAAAGGTTAAAGGAGAGAAAATTGGTGCAACTGGAGACTAATCCTATCACTGTCACCTCAATAGGATGTCTCTTTCTATTTAGGGTGGTAGGCCCAGGGGAGATGTCCCCAGTGACCTGGGGGTTTGAGAAGGAAAGGTCAAAATGGATAGATAAGGATCCCCTCTCACAAGTCACCACCGATCAGAAAGTCCTAGTTTTATAACCAATGAAATCATAATGTATCAAAGTGTACCTGCCTGAAACAAGGCAACAAGAAACTATGTATATTTGCAAGTACACTTGTTGGTTAGCACTTCATAAAACCATAGACTTTCTTGATAAAAGAAATTTGTTGAATATGGTGAAGTAAACAGATAATTATAACAACAAATGTTTATAGAGAAATACTTCACATTAAATTTCGTGAAATAGCTTCAAAATGACTAAGAATCATTAACCATTGAAATCATAATACTAGCATTTGATAGAAGCAAACAAGACAAGGTATAAATCAACCTTTTCAATTGCTTTTATGATCTTTTAATGTTGAATCTAATGGTTTTAGCTTACTTTAGCAACAACAACATTATTGTTAGTAGGTTAGGCTATTCTAGGGTTAGGAATAGTTAGGAAGAAGCTCAAAGAATAGGTTTTGAAGGTTGTTTTGATCAATTACTCAAAAGAAGAGTTAGACTAGTGCTTTTAGGGAAAATGGAGTCAATAATGCAACAGAAAATGTTGAAGAAAAATAATAATAGAAGAGTTAAAGACAAGAGAGATTGATAGATTGGAGTGTTGGTAACCCAGAGCTCCAATTATCAAACCCTAAGGGGAAACTAGCTACTAAGGTGTAGATAACCATAGCCCTTAGTAGATTTCCTCCCTCTCTAACTCAACGATGAAGCAAAATCAGATAAGATGAAGCAACAAATACTAAGGTGTTGCAATGGCAAGGTCTTAGTTCATGCTTCAAGCAAAATGGCCTTTTGACAAGATCTAGTAGGTGAAAGATTTTGAAGCTAGGACAATAAAATGTGCTAGTCTTCTTAGGGTTTAATCAAGCAATTTCATAATCTTGAATATAAATGCAAGATAATTAAAACTATAACCATTCAATTAAGAAGAATTGCAGAAAATTTAGTTACATGCATCAAGAATTCATCAAGAAGAAGCTTAGTTGAACACATCCACCAAGAACTTTGCCAAAATAATCCAAAATAAGCCTCCTTCAACAAGTGCACCTAAAATTTCAGCCAAGAAACCCTAAGGAGGGTGAAAATTTCATTCCTCACAAGTGTGATTGAAAGATGATGAATAATAAGAGTGATTTTCCCCTTATTTATACAATTACAAAGACCAGAATTAGGTCAAAAAGGCTGACATGGCCTGTTACACATAATATCTAGTTTTTACATTAAATGTCATAATTAAAACCTAAAATAAGTAGTAAAGGTGATGTCGTTCCCTTTTAGGGTGATGTTAGGCCCTTTTTGGGCAATGTTGGCCTCCTAGAGCAAAACGTTAGGCCTCCTTGGGCCTCAGGATCCTACCACACGTGCCAATTGGCACAAAACTGCCTCCAAAGCATCCAAAATGTTGGGTGATGTCATGGGTGACCTAGGTGACATCATGAGCCTTCCAAGGCCTACATCATGGTGAAAAGGGCACAACCCCCATGGTTCCAGGCCTATCAGGTTGCCCCTAGTGAAACATCCTCCTCTTTCTCTGTGCAATCCTCTGATCTATCTCTACCCCTGGTTGGGGTCTCAACATCTATCTGGTGGGATCTTGGCCCTATGGAGGTCTAAACTAATAATATCCCCATATGTACCTGTCCATAGGGTGTGGCCCTACAACATTAAAAAGTATTCCCTCCATGGGCTCATAAGTCACATGGATCATAGCAATGTCAATCACATCTAATCATCAAGTTATTTAAACATGTGCATGAAGCCTCCTTTACTCGGACAAGTGATCAAAGACGTTATGCTATTCTACAAGCCATCTTTGGAGGGGATGTTACGACATCCTATTGGGATAGTGCTCATTGGATGTGGGAGTTCCTGGGTGTAGACAAATCTAGGCCATGTGAGTGGATGAGGTGGTAAGGGATGTCTGGGAAATAGGTACAGTGATAATAAGGAAATTTATGGCTTACCTGTGGGTGCCTTTGAAGAGGGTGAGTTACACCTTGTCATGGATGCAAATGTTTCCAAGAACATTCATTCCTTTTATCTTTTATTCTTATTTCTTTTTCTTTAAAGAGGCTAGTTATGGGATATTTCCTTGGAGTGGTGACCAGTGGTGAAAATGTTACCCACAAGAATTTGACGGAAATGAGAAGGTTGGCTCATGATGAGACCCCCTTTCTCTTGGCTATGACATGAAGAGCCACTACCCTAGCATGGTGACCAGTTGTTGGTAGTGTCATACCGCTACATGCCTATGGACCTAATAGTTTGGGTCGTGATGAGACCCCCTATCCTCCAACTAGGTCTTGATTTATTATTTTTAATAGGTCCCTTTTTTTCTTGCTGAGAAGGTTTTTATTGCTTTCTTGGGGATCCCTCAGTGAAGCATATCAAGGTTTCATTCTTTTGTATTTTGTCTTTGCCATCTACTTTTACCCTCTGGGCCTTTAGCCCCTTCTTCTCACAAGGCAAGGTATAACCCTTAGATATTTGGCCAACCCAATGCCCGGACCAGTGTAATGGGATGGAAGAGCAGAAAGAAGATGAAAGGTGGTAAGAATAGTGGGAGCGGACAATGACCTCTCATGAATCCCCCCAGTGAAAACTCAAACCCTATGGGAACCGGATTAATAGGGCATCATGTCATTCCCCCCAGGTGTGGTCAAGTGGAAAGGCATAAGTTCCAAGCACACGTTAGAAGAAAAAATAATTAAATGCACATATTTCAAAAGTTTTGAGGATCAGAGTGACACATACCATGATACCCAGACTCATTACCTCGTGGATCAAGACCCATGTTTGTTGCAAGACTAGGTTGATGTGATGGATGTTGCTGCTTCTAAAAAAGTGGAGGCATTGAAGAATAAAAGGATGGGCCCTCCAGGGCCATGCTCAAGTCGATCTGGCTCTCAGTACTCCATGTCTAGGCCATGTGGGCCTCGAGACATAATATCCTTAGTTATCCCTAGGCTAGGGGATAACAGTATCCATATTTTAATTTTCCGCCCTTCTCCTAAGCTTCCTGACATGCTACCAGAAGTTCTTCCAACAGGTAGCTACATCAATTGAACATTGTTCCATTAACATAGAAATCTTCTACTGACAGGGCATCCAACGTGCACTCACCCTTGTAATAGGACCCCATTACCTTTCTAGCAATCACACAGCAAGTTTTTCTTACAGTCTCTATTAGTATTAGGTCAATCTTGGTTGTGCACCCCCCTCTCTGTGTATGAAATCTTTCATATAGGTTGGGTTCTCCCTTTTTCTTCCCATGTTTACTAGGGCCTTGGAACCCTTTTGATACATCTTTACCTTCGATGGATAGGCTCGTGAGTTGATGGATATCCTCTGCATGAATGGGATACCATTTGTCGAACCATAGGTTCTTGTCATACACCCAGACGATAAGGAATTTGGTACACCACGCAACCTCACCAATAGTGCTGAAAACTGGCAAGTCTCGGAGATTCATGATGCTGGAGTTGAAGAGATTGATAAACTCTGTCTTTGACATGAATTTCATCCCTCCCATATCATTTGGATCCACATTCCAAAAAAATTTAATGTTCATCTATGGGAATAACACTTGGTCTGTCAGGTCAAGGTTGAGGAGCTTCACTTGCTCGACCTTTCCTTTGAGGTCACCCACGACCTCAACCTAGGGATCACACAGCTCATTAGGAATTGCTTCTTTGGAGAATGAACTATGGCTTCTTGTAGCTCTCATCATCATTGCTCTGGAATGCTAAGAGATTTAGACCGACTGTATTGGGATCCGGGGTCACATCTGAGAGAATTTTGCAGGCTCTATGATAGTTTAGAAATATCAAACACAAAATAGAAAATAATAATTCTTACGCTGATTTCACGTAGCCTTATACTCAAGCCAGCTGGTGGGATCTATCATTATTCCTAATTCCACTCATTATTAATCCTATAGACACAACCTGGAGCTGAGGTGTCTGATGGGACTATTTAACAGGGTAAATCTATCAAGGGATTCTAGCATTTATTGAACAAGTTTGACAGGGACGTGGTCGACCTCAGGCCTTACCATTTGAACGGTTGAGAATCCTGGCGTGAATATCGATGGCATCTTTGTGTATCGTGGCTTTATGGTCTAACATATTTTGGACAAGTTATTGTAGCGATCATAAAGGCTATGACTGGACACGGTGCGTGTGGCACATGGACTGGGATTTTGTTTGGATTTGCTCTCCCTCTAACCACAATGGGGTCCCCGTCATATTTAATGACTATATTTAATGGAATCATAGCTCTTCTGATCCTATGTTGATGAGTAATCAGTTCTGGACCAAATTAATGCTTAGACTGAGAAAAAAAAAATACATCTCGCAGTACAAGAATGCACACTCCAACTTTATAACTAAATTTAAAGAAATTGTAGAAATTAAAATCTAACTACTATACATGCTCCTTTGGACTGGATAAATAGTCTATTAGCTCAATCCTGAGAAATATAGTGTTTCAGGTGAGCACCATTCACCCATCCTGGTCAAAGTAGACCATCCAGTTGCACTAGTCAGTCTGCTCCAGAGTGTCAGATCTCTGCAACTATAAATGGGCCTAACCAATGCATGCACAACTTGTCTGGATGTTTCTGGTATCAATTGTCATAAAGTAGGACCTCTATAACCCTCTGTGCAACTGATTCATCTTATGGCATATGTGTAACCTGTGTGATATAGAGACTAGGGGTAATGAATTCTGAAGGTACCACAACCTCTTTCCCATAGACTAGCTGAAATGGAGTATACTTGTGAAGTTTCTTTGTGGTCATCTTGTAAGCCCACAAAATTGTTGGGACTCTATCATCCCAATCTTCCATGTTTTCACAACAAACCTTCATCAAACCTCTTTCCAAAATCTTTTTAAATGCCTTCATTATGCCATTGTCTTGTGGATGGTAGGGTTTGATTTTATGATGTTGGATTAAGAACACTGTTGTAAGATTTGCTATTGTACTACTGATAAAATGACCACCTTGATCACTAGTAAGACTCCTAGGACATCCAAACCGAGTGATAATATTTTCAAAGATAAACTTGGCAGCGATATGAGTCAAAAAATCCTAAACAGTTGTTGCCTCATCCCATCATGTCAGGTAATTGGTTGCATTGATAATATACCTAGCCTTTGAGTGCTTAGTTGTGGGGTTGATTGGTCCAATAAAATCAATCACCCACTTCTCAAATGCTTGTAGAGCTTGAACTGGTTGAAGAGGCAATTCGTCTCGTTGTGATGGCTTACGTACTCTCTGGAAAACGTCGCAAGATCTAGCATATTCCTTTGCATATTTGAAGAGTGTGGCCCACCATAATCCAGCTTGGAGAACTTTTTGCGTAGTGGCCTTTCCTCCGACATGGCCTCCCACAACTCCACTATGGCACTCCCAGAGGATCTCTTATCTTTCATGATCCAAAACACATCTCTTGAGGATACTGTCTAGGCCCAACTTATACAATTTCCCCACAATCAATTGATAGTCCATTGCTCGAACCACCATATAGTGTTTCTGAGTTGCATATTATGTTTCTGGGCAGGCCCATGTACTCAGGAAAACCGTTATGTCTTCCAGGTATTCTGGTACTGCCTCAACTCCTAATAGTTTTGCATATGGAAGTTGATCATCAATTGCTCTACCACTCTTCCATGACTCCAATCTGGACAAGTGATCGAGACCCACATTGCATCTTCCTGGTTTGATGATCACCTCAAATGAAAATTCATGAAACAGGAACAACCATCGAAAAAGTCTTCCTTCCAAGAGGGGCTTGTTAACTAGATATTTTAACACAGAATTATCAATCAAAAATTTAAAATGAGAGTCTAACAAGTAATGTCTAAACTTTTGTAGAGCATAAATCATAGCCAAACCCTCCCTTTATTTAGTTGTATAGTTGTGTTCATCTTGCGATAGCTTCCTGCTAGCAAAATAGATGGGATGATCTATATTTCCATCTCTTGGTTGTGCTAATATGGCTCCTAGGGAAATACCTAATGCATCTACATGCACATGAAACTCCTTTTCCCAATTTGGAAATATCAAAATAGGTGTTGTGTTGAGCATTTCCTTCAGGATGTCAAACGCTCGATCACACTCTGGTGTCCACTGGAACAATTCAGACTTCTTTAGTAGATTTTCTAGGGGTGTAGTAATAGTAGCATACCTTCTAATGAACTTTTGATAGTACCCTATGTGCCCCATCATTGAGCGCAACTATTTAGTGCTCGTAGGAGGTGGCATATTCAAAATGACCGCAACTTTGGTTGGGTCTACTAGCACTCCTTCTCGGCATACTATGTGGCCTAATAGATTTCCATGTGGCACACAAAAGATACACTTTCTAAGGTTTAAAGATATTTGCATCTCCCTACACTGATCAAACATCATTCATAGTAGTGCTACATGTTCTTTCAAAAGACTGTACACTGTCCAGTCATCCATATAAACTTCTATAAATTTGTGAATAAATTCTTGGAAGGTTGCTATTACAATCCGGAAAAAAACTGCAAGGGCATTCTTTAGACCGAATGGAATCACATTATATGAAAATGACCCCCATTTTGTTATGAATGTGGTCTTCCTTTTTTCTTACTCGGTAATTTTCACTTGGTGATACCTCGAAAATCCATCTGTAAATGAGTAAGACTCTTTCCCCGCAACCTGTTCTAGCACCTCATTAGTAAAAGGTGTGGGAAAAGGGTCATGCACACAGGTAGAATTAAGGCTTCTATAGTCTAAACATACCCTAATGTCCTTTGTACCTTTCTTTCTCTGGATGACTATGGGGCTAACCCACTTTACTTATTCAACTAGAAAAAACAGTTTGGCCTCAAGCATGTTGTCTATTTCCCTCTTAACCTTCTCTTTCACCCTGGGGTTAGGATGATATGGTCTATGCATTATAGGTTTTGATCCTAGTTTTAGTTCGATTTTCATCTCTCCCATGTCCCCTTTTATCCCTTTTATCTCTAAGAATGTCTTTGGGAATAGGTCCTCATACTCCCGCAAGAGGATGTGTATTTTCTGGCTAGTTTGCTCATCCCATTAATCTCCTACAACAACTATCTTGGGTTGCTCAGTAAATCCTATGTTGAATTTTTGCAAATTCAATGGATGGTTATAAGATCTATCATACTGACTGGGTAGCGTGTTCTATATTTCTCTACTTCCTTTTGTTTCCTCAATGGCTAAATTTCTCAGTTCTTCTAAATCATCAGGGTTTTCCAAATCCTTCTTGATTTTGTATCATTCAATGGGTGTCTTTTCTGTGTCTATGTGAAGGTTAGAACAAAGCACTTGGGTATGATTGGAACGTACCAATAGGTATAATTTCCGTTTACAAACATCGGTAAAAATCATTTCTTTAATTCTTTAAAGGACTATCTTACGCTCAGGGTACTTACTTGTGAAAGAAAAGTCCTTGCAAAATTGGTCTGGTAAAGTTTTTCAACTGTTGGTCTGCCTTCTGGTCTCTTCATGGATGTACTAGGATTTTGATATTGGACCTAGAGAATGGGGAAGCACTTGAACCCACAAGTGCGATGGTACTTCTACAACTTTCCACTATCTTACACATTACTCTATATGTCTTTTAGGATCATATTGTCCATTGAACAGTTGCGCAACTTGAAAATCCATCTACATCTTTGATTTCATTTGCTCCTTATCTTGAAATCGACATTGCATAGACATCCTCCCAGTTATTGATTACCGCTTTGTGACTAGCCGACCACCTGGAAGGGGTATCTTCTAGGTTTAAGTCCAAAACTACGATCCTTTGATCTTCTGCTATCTTTTCTTCCATGTTAACCAGAAAAATTCCAAGGTATGAGGTAGCATTGTATGTCGGATGTTCTCTGACATCGGTTCCAACCCATCCCATTTCTATAAAAGTTGTGCATCGGCTTGAAAATATTTCATATGCACACCGTTGCCAACTGTCAAATGTTAGTTCTGAATCTCCATCTGTCGATTGTATGCTCCTCAAACTTACTGATCCATCATCCGTAGGATAGATGTAGTCTTCTCTCGTTCCTGATGTTACGGCATATAACTGATCTAGATCCTCTCCTTCCATATTGTTTTCTATTGGCTCCGTGTATCGAGGGCCTACATATGGATCCAAGGGTTGAACTACTTTTATTTTGTCTGCTTCAGATGTCATAGTGTCCCTCTTTAGGTAAATAACAACATAGTTATCATAAGCACAATAAACACCAAGTAGTCCAGGATAAGGGTCCTTAACCCGCATGATTTCGATCACCTAAAAATCAGCTACAGTCTTTACTCTCGCAACATATATCTCCATGTTCTCTAGCATTACTATCGAGGAAAATACAATATTTATTGGCCATTCTCAATTGGATTGGGGAATATGTCAATTGGGGTTTCCCTAAATCTTCCCAAGTCTTTTTAGGCAATATGTTAACATCAAATCCTAGATCTAACATAACATCCTTAATCTCAAACTCATCTAGTTGGGTTGCTAATCTAAACTCTTTCCCAATTTGTAATTTCCTTCTTTACACTCTTTGAGTGTTCTTCTCGAGAAGATTAGTAATTATTCTAGCTCATGTGGATTGTTCCATTCCTAGAACTAGATACCGAGCATTGTGAAACTTTTCTGCCAGCTGGTCATTCCCAATAATATCATAAAATAACGGAAACCAAAGGTTGACTACATTTTGTGACTGCTCAGGTTGTCTCGTCGGGATTACAGGGTTTCGGGGTGTAGGGAGTGAAGCAGTGAATTGTGCAATCTTAGGATAAATGGTTTTCTTCTATTTCAGGGCGAGGAATACTCTGGAAAACTTCCATTGCATCTTTAAAGAATAGCTTATGTTTTAGATGGTCATACTTGTCCTCCTTGGGCGATGCTTTCTAGATCTTAGGTAGATCATCAACATTTGCACCAGTCTTTTCTCTTCCGCAAGTAATGATATTAATCTTGGGTATTTTTATCTTGACTTCCCTCTTTATCTCAAAACCAATGAATTTGGATCTTCGTTGACATGCCCGATCTTCCCATTTTGCAATTAGCACTAGGCAGTCTTTGGTTGTGTGTCCATTGGTTCTACAGTGAGAGAACCATGGTCATCTTAGTTGAGGAAAATGCATATCCATGTGACCTTGATCATCACAGTTGTAGGATATACTTGGTCCTCTTCCATCAATTCTTCCTCCTCTGAAGTCTCCTTCAGCCCCACCTCCTCGGCCCCTTCCCAGTCCTTGAGGGGCTTCATTTACCCTGATTGATGTTCGATCCAATCTGTCCACAAGTGCATCCAACAATATACATGGATTCATAACATGCATGGTAGATGTGCAGAACTCACAATGTACATTATTCGATAATTTAGAATACTTCTAAATAATAGGGAAATGCCTTGGCACATGCCCATAAATTCGGCAGATCTCGCAATACTCAGTTGACTGTGATGCTTGATTTCCTGGGAAGGCATGATACGAGGTTGGGTTATGG
The DNA here is from genome assembly GCA_009831015.1 of Picea engelmannii. Classification (NCBI taxonomy): domain Eukaryota; kingdom Viridiplantae; phylum Streptophyta; class Pinopsida; order Pinales; family Pinaceae; genus Picea; species Picea engelmannii. The sequence goes on along the minus strand of ML777385.1, from coordinate 306,958 downwards.
AATGTTAAATTCGCAGATACTTGTGCAAATCCTCTCGTAGGTCCTGATGAGGGTCCCATCGAATTGTGAGGAGGTCCCATTCCCCTCATATGTGGACATTCGTTCTCCAGATGCCCCTCTATGTAGCATCTGGTACACCAGACTTGTGGTCGTCCTGGTTTGTGTGTTGTCAATTCTTGAATCTTCTTTGTTAGTGCTGATATTTGTCCTTGTAGTTGCACCAAATTTTCATCTACTGGGGATCTGGTCACCCTTAGGTTCCCTAGATATCTTTCCATGGCTTCAATCATCATTGATTGTTCCAAGGAATCTGTCAAGGAGGCTATCCGTTGTTCTGTTAACAGAATTTGTGTCAGAGGTAGCAATCACTGGATATACCACTCTCTCTAGTGACCTTCATGAATTGGATGCACTAGCCTCCGAATCGAATCCTTAAGCTTCTGACTATTTTCCCAAGCTGATTCTCCTTCCCTCTGCTGAATTTCACACAATTCAACCATTTTATTTGCATCTAGAATCCATCTAGACCTCCAAATCACTTCACACAAAAACCAATGCTTCTCAATGTCCTCGTCTCCTTTACCCCAAAATTTTTGGTATCAAGTGATCGATCCTTCCACATTTCTATCCATTCTTGATCTTAATGTTCCTATCAAAGTAAACCCTATTGGTCATGTTTGTGTTATACCATGGGATCCCAATATCCTCCCAATATTCATGCTCGCCTATTGTGACTGACTAACTGACTGAATTGAAATAGGAATAGCATAAGAAGGTAGTATAGAATTTTCCACTGGTATAGAAGACACTTGGGGGATGAGTGATTCGTGGTTGGTTCCACTAGCTTCTGGGCGGGTTTCTTTGATCTAGGGGGTCTCGTTATCATCCTCTGGAGCGGTCTCTTTGGTCGGGTTCCCAATATTTTCTGGTATCAGGGTCGAATATTCTCTTTATTCTACAAGATCCATGTCGGCTTGATCTTCTCTTGCTTCTACACATTCATCTTCTTGTCCACCCTCTTGGTTATTTATTTCTCTCTGCACTTCTCTATCGTTTAGTCTTTGACTAGCTAGTCTTTCATGTCTTCTCATCTTCCTCAACTCTTCCTCCTTTCCTTCATCGACTTCTCCTGGTCCGAGTTCTTTCCTCAACACCTCAGACTGCTTCATTTATTTCGTTATCTTACCATGCCACCACTTTTCAACTATGGTGGCTCTTTTTAAGTCTCGCTCATTCCTTGCGTTCATTTCTTGTCATTCCCCCATTTATCAAAGAACCCTCTCCCCTTTCTTAGGCCATGATCCCACCCCAAAGTCACCCCACCCCAAGCGTGGGTGTTTAGGATGTCATCTCAGTTGGGGATATGGCAGCATCCCCTCCTCCATCAAGAATACCTTAATCCACAGGGGAACTTCTCTCAATAGTCTTCCTCATGTGTATTTCTTGAAATTCATTTCTGCCCTTGAAAAATACTGGTGATTCTTAGCTGCAAACTCGATAATGTATCCTTCCAGAGTTGTATTGACCTAGAAATCAACTGCTCATGTGATCGGGCGATCCAGTCAATGAAGCACTGCAATATTTTTTGTATCCCAAGTACAGGTCTTCTTGACTTATTCTTGGAATTTCGGAGCTTCTTGGAGCCTCTCTATCCAATGGAAGAGTTCTTCTAGAAATTTAACCCAGAATATCTCGTACTGGTTGCTTGATATTTCTAAGTAAAAGATAACCTCTCTTGTATCTTTCACAGATTTACCTCGCAACTCTGCTTCTTTCCATATGATGTCGTCGCAATTTCTCTCCCACCACTGGTGAATATTGGATTGGTGGATCTGTGGAAGCAATCCCCCTATAGGTTCCCTCTTGAAGCAGGTCTCGGCAACATAACCATTTTTTTGGCGCAGAATTGATCAAACCAGGATCCTTCTCAGGTTACAAACAAAAGGTACCGAAGTAGTCTAGAGAGCTAGCATTTTCATCTTCCTTGAAGGAAATAAGTCTCACCCGAAGCGCAAACAATACAAGGAAAATAAGGAAGGGTAAGAATAATGCTTAGACAAATCTATACAATCTCAGGATCTCTGTTAGTCTTGCGCAAGATAGATTAAACCCAGAATTATCTAAACATTCCTAACTCAGATTAAATAAAATAGAATTATGTTGCATTCATAAAGAAACTATATCCAATTAAGCAAATCTGACATAAAGATAATATGAAGAAACATTCAATATAATATGAAGCTAAACAGACACAATAATTTCAAAATTTGGGTCTCTCCTTGTATTAACATCAAATGGATCTTCCCAATTACATAATTCTACTTAGTTATAGACACATCTCAGTCATGCTAGAGCTTAACAACAAAACTCTACTACTGAGAAACAAGGTTAACACAAACCCTTTCTCTTTCAACATTACAACAGGACATGACTCTGTTACAACCTTGGTATGGTTCCAAAAACCCAGACTCTAGAACTCTATCTAAAATTTTCCCAAGATGGACAAATACACATAACTCAAACATTTGGACTACATCTCCATCCGAAAAACTCTCTGAAGATCAAAAACAACAACAACCTCAAAAAAAACCTTTTTACAATCATATTGAAAATGTATATATAATCCAAATGGGATCTTCGGGTTTGAGACTTCGAATGATTTCTTGTTCTTGTTCTTGTCGTTCCAACCATTTTCGGTTTCTTTCTTCATTCCTCTTTATATCTCTTATGTGACTTATGCAACTTCTGTTTGACCAAATTTGGGACTGTAGCATTCCTTGCACAACTTCTAACAACAAAACGAAGGTACCAACACCAGTCCCTCGGTGCAATCTATAAATATGGTAAATTCTCCAATAAATTCTCCCATACTTTCTGTCATTTCTAATCATTCTAGTCCAACCAATTCGAGTGGTAGTAGTAGTAGTAGTAGTGTAGAAACTTTTTTGTTTTTATTGCAACCAAGACCTTAAGGATTTATCTTAATAGGGTCCCCAATTCTATCAATAGTGCATCAACATGTCGATTCCCTCACTCAATACCTAGAATTTTTGGGTAAAGGGGATGAGAATGTCGAAAAACATTGGTTCCTTTGTGAGGCCATCTAGAGGTCTCACGAAACTTTAGATGCGAACAAACTAGTTGAGTTCTAGACCACATTAAGGGGTCGAGCATTAAAATGGTATATGATATCCATTGAATCGAGGAATACCCAAGGGAAACCATTTCCTTTAATTCAAGTGAAACAAAAGTTTATAATTTAATTCTGACTACTGCATTCTGAGAAACAGGCTCTCTCTGAACTGTGGAAAATTAAATAGAAAGATGGGGAGTATTCTTGGGAGTATAACCAAAGGTTTAAGGATGCGATAGGGAAATTATCAAACTCCATCCATGAATACCACCAACGTGAATGGTTATTCAAGGAATTTTACCATTAACCCACATTTCGTTAGCCCAGTAGAGGATAGCCACTTTGGGGGAATATTTAGAGAAGGCTATGAAAATCGGGGTGATGGAGGTATATCCTGGCAACTTGTGGGTGATAAGACCACCTAATGACTATAATATTACACAACTGTAAGGCCATATTTTTTTTAACTAGAAAAATTAAAGACCTAAACATTCCTAGAGTAGGTCACCCACATGTCTAGTGTATTGGTTGCTACACTAAGGGTCATATAAAGAAATAATGTCCAAGACTAAGGGGGACAGGACCCCCTCTACAACTAATGTCTCCTTCACTAGTAGGACCATCGGGAGGGGTTGCGCAAGTCATAGCTACTGCGCCATTCCATGGCCCTATGCAGTACCTCACCTTTTCCAATCATCAAGGAAGTCAGAATAATGAATATTGTGAAATTTTCAGAAGTCATGGGAATTCCCCTTGGCATTGCCCAATCCTACAAAAATATACCCTTGTTTCAAAAAAAGTTTACTGTGAATTTTGTGGGTCATCTAATCACACCACCAAGAATTATCACACTCTGAATGCTCTTGTATATAGAATGGATCGATGTGCATTCAAGGTTGAAAAATCTCACCAATTCTTTGGAGGAGAACATAGAGGTGGCAGAGGACTGGTGGAAGGGGGCCAACTCGGTGCTACAATTGTGATGAGAAAGGACATTTCTATAGATATTTCCCTCTTCTAAGGTGACCTTGGTGTGCCCACTACATGAATAAAACCCATGCCACTGAGGATTGCCTTGAGTTGATTGTGAAGTGAGAATATTGTGCAAGGAAACAAGGTGACAATTTGATAAATTTTGAGCCATGACCTATCACTGAAGAATAATCACCCAATATTAATATTATTACTAGAGTCTGAACACAAATTGGTGTTGATGTTGACTATATTAATCGAAGTAACATTCAGAAGGTGGTACTGATGGATGAAAAGTATGACCCCATAAGGCGGAAGCAGTTCTTCCAGAATGTTGTGGAGATGTTTCGAAAAAATTCTACTCTTGCAATGCTGACAATTGCAGAACCAAGATTTGAGCTTCACTCTAAGGTTGCGAAGAATCTGGTTGTATAGAATGACCCCCCATGGAAATAAATCAATACTATTGAATTGTGACTCCGATTATTTTCTAATACTTTGCACGATGAACAACTCACCCAGGAGTTGTGGAACATTCTTAAGGGGACCATAGAGACTGAAAGGAGCACATATGAGATGATAGTTGATAATATCCTAGAAATAAATACAATTCGGATTCAAAGAAGGAAGTAGAGATTTGGAAGGGAATTTAGACAAAATTCTCACATCGACAGCTACAAGATTAGTGATTTTATGCTAGATATGGGGTTTGATGTTAACATACTACTCAAAAATACTTTGGAAGACATGGGTAAGCCCAAGCTCATTTACTCACCTATTCATTTGTGGATGGAAAAATAGTACTATATATATTTGGTTGGAAGGTTGTAGAATGTTCAAGTAGATTTAGTTGGAGTAAAAACAATGGCATATTTTGAAGTTATAGAAATCATGGGGGAAAAGGACCAATACCTAGCTCTATTGGGAATTGACTAGGCTTATGATAATTTTTCTATCATCTATCTTAAGAAGGAATATCATGACTTTTGAAGTAGATGGTATGAAAGTAATGCAACCATTGCACCCTTAACAAGGTCCTTGATATACAGATCTGGTAGAGGAGAATATGGAAGAGGATTCCTTGGATCACCTCTATACTTTGACTATAGTGAAGCAGGTAGACTATATTAATCCTACTATAGACGACTCGGTATGTTGGTGGAGTATTCAATCTTTAGGTGAATATTCTGAGGTCCCTTTTGACAACTGGAAACAAGGAAGATATGAGAACTTTTCACGGCATTGCATGCCTATCAGAGGTTCCAGGTGGATTGGATCATAGGTTAGAGAGCACCCTTTTTACGATGGTACTTCCGATTTACATGTCTTTCTTGTTGATCTAGAGGATAAATTTTCACCAGAACAAAGAATTTGTGTACTTGATGTTGTGTTAAGAGCATCTTCAGCTACATGGTGAGCCACCCACAAGGGTACTATATCCTCCTGGGATGAAGAAAATCTTTCCATCGGACATCACTTTATTCCCCCTTCACAACTTACTCATTAGAATTAGGAATAGGAACCAAACAGTCAAACCTCAAATTTTGTAGCATATGAGGGGATCTTTGATCTAAGGAAGCATGTCATGCATTGTATCCAAGTATGGTAAGCTACACAACTACCTTATCACTTTTGGGTACATCAGTTTATTCACTCATTGGGACAGATTCCAACTGCTTGGTATATACTTGAAGAGGCTCAATGACAAATCGCTTGCTAGAAAATATTTCAAAGGCGGTTCTTCCAAGACTTCTTATTCTCAGGTAAGTCCCCTGAAATCACTTTAGCTTTGCAACAGATTAAGAAAATGCTTTTTACTAATGAAGTTAAGCCTATACATCCTCCTACCATCTGTCATGAACATGAGTACCTCCTTCATCATATCCTTTACCCATCCCCTACACGATTTCCTACAGTTTGTCTTAATGTTGATAAGGACCCAAAAGATCTTGATGACCTTGAGGAACTTAGGAATTTGAAATTTCTAGAATCTGAAGGGACTAGGGAAGTTGAAGACACTATCTCGGATAATGTTAGCATTTCTTATACCAAACTGATGAAGTTGGGTAAATTCACTATAGGGGCCAACAAACACCCTAAAATGGAATCCATTAGAGACTATTGGGATGAACATACCATGACAGAGATACAAGCTCTATTGTGGGAATATGAAGACATGTTCCCTACAAAATTTTCATATTTAAATGGGATTAAAGGAGACTTGGGGGAGATGAATATAGAACTCAATATCGACTCAAAACTAATCAAACATGGTCCATATCAGCTTAATCCCTAAGTTAAAGAGAAAGTGAAGAAGGAAATTGACAAAATGTTGGCAGTTGGGTTCATTTTTCCAATGGAGGAGGCTGAGTGGATCAGTCATATCGTAATCCAAAGAAATAAATGTATTGCAGATATACGTGTTTATGTGGATTACTGGAGTTTGAATGTTTCATGCATTCATGACCCTTTTCCTACTCCCTTTAGCGATGAAGTCTTAGATCAAGTAGCAAGGAACAAAGCTCATTATTTTACTAATGGGTTCTTTGGTTATCATCAGGTCAAAATTGTTGAGGAAGATAAGCAGAAAACCACCTTCACTACTGAGTGGGGATAATTTGCTTGCAATGTTCTACCTTTTGGGCTCGAGAATTCCCCATCAGTGTTCTCTCAGATAGTAATTGCAGTATTCTGTGACTTCATCCATACGTTTCTTGAATTATACCCGAATGATTGGACGGTGTATAGTTTACTCAAGGAGCACATTGGTCTCTTACAGCTGATGTTGGATCGTTGTCGCTAGCTACAGATTTCCCTTAATCTAAAAATGTGTATATTTTGTGTACCGTTTGAGAATCTTCTTGGCCATATCATTTGTAGGGAAGGAATGTTGGTAGATCCTGCGAAAATTTCAGTCATTCTTAATATTCCTCCCCCTAGCTCTGTCAAGCAGTTGTGAACTACTTTGGGCCATACTAGAAGTTTGATCTAGATTTATGAGCGGAATGAAATGAATAACAGAATGAACACAATAACACAAAGATACATAGAAAAACAACAGATATTTAGTGAAAAATAACTTCTATTGAATGAATAAAATAGGCTGAAACTGTAAAACTGAAAACAACTTGCTTGAATGGTGGTAGTTGTCTCTGAGAAGAGATGTGGCTGCTACATGCATCTGTCTGAGCAGAATCATTACAATGAGGATCCAAAGGCCTTTTTAACATTACTCATGAATTCCAAAACCCTATACATCCAAAAACCTAACCTTAGGAGATGAAATTCCAAAATTTATGTGTTCCCCGATGGGTAAGATGGTATCTCAACTTCGCGGGGTCATAAAGTTTGCATACGACCTCTGTTTTAGGTGTGTGATATCCTGTTGGAAAGGTATTTTTGAAAACTACACATTATTCCATCAAAATCTAACTCTGTCTACAGTTTGACTATGGAAAGACAAAAAAACATTGCTTAGGGCCCAAAACTACCCTAGAAGTAAAGAAAGATGTACTAACATGAAAACTTCCAAAACAAGCCAGTTGAATTAGGTAGATGGCCACCAATATTCACCTAGAAGATGTGTAGGGATTCAGATAGCCCCAGAAGTGTAGAACCCACAATTACAAAGAATTACAGAAGAACGTGTTGAACTAACAACTGTCAAGAAAATCTAGTTGGAATAGGTGGGTGGCCACCAATATCCACTTGGATCAGGCCTCCCCACTTAGGAATCAATGGTCTACATTGCATTGAGTGACCCCATCAGGTGAGGAAATTTATGTTGAATTTGGCTCCGAGTGAGCCACTTTCCTTGGTGCAAGGGTTTCCCTGCCTTGACAACCCGATAAAGTTGGATCCTCTGTTGGCAAGTGCCCTTGACTTGTGTGTCTACTATATGATCGTCGGATGCATGGTCCATGCAGTCAAGGTTGAGATATGTTGGTGTCAATTGTTTTGTGATCTCCAAGGTGTCTAATAATGGTGGAAAATATGGTTGGAGGAGGTCCACATTGAACATTGGGTGCAAGCCAAGGAAGGGGGGAGTGTTGAGCTCAAAAGAATTGTCACCCACAACCTTGGTGATAGTGTAAGGCCCATAGCGAAGTGGATGAAGATTTCGATGAGGCCGTAAAAGGCGTTCCTTCTACAAATGTAACCAGACCTTGTCTCCCACCTGAAACTTGTGCAATACCCGATGTTGATCATTGCATTGCTTGTAATTAGCATTGGCTTTCTGCAAAATCTCATGGACCTATTGGAGGATGTGTTGAATCCACTCAATGAATATGGTGTCTTTGTCAGCCTCAAACTGAACATGGGAAGAATCCATCTATGTGGTTGCAAGAGGTAGTGCAACATCAATGGGACCCAAGGGTTGGAATCCCAGCCCCATCTGAAAGAGGTTATGGTCAATGGAGCTATGGAGAGCCATGGTGTAGCTGTGTTGAACATAGGGAATACTCCCATCCCATGTACATGGATGCTTAGAGTTATACATGTGCAGGATGTGCACAATCGTCCAATTAACAACCTCTATTTGGCCATCGGTTTGAGGGTGGAAGGAAGTGGATTTAGTGAGCTTGGTGTCCAATAGTGACCACAATTGTTTGAGGAACCTACTATCTCTATCAGAGATGATGGTATATGGTATCCAAAAATGGACTCACACTCGTTCGAAGAATATCTTGGCAGTATCTATCATTGTGATGCTCTTCTTGTAGGATGTAAGAATGGCCATCTTCAAAAACTGATCAACCACCACAAATATGCAATCATTGCCTTGCTTGGTGGATGGAAGGCCATACATGTAATCCATAGAGATGGATTCCCAAAGCATCTCGAGAGTAGGAAGAGGGGTGTATAAGCCTTGATTCTCGATGGTTGGCTTGGCAATGACACAAGTAGTGCAAGATATGATATACTTGTTGACATCGTGTCGAAGTTTTGGCCAATAAAAATGTTTCTGTAGAAAAACCACAGTTTTCTCCACGCCAAAATGTCCTTCCATCCGACTGTAGTGAGCCTCCCAAATATTCTTTGTATGCTCGCTTGTAGGAGCATAGAGATGGCCCAGATGGCATAACAGTCCATCATGAATGTGAAAATCAATGGAATTCATGCATGTACCCAAGAGCTGATAGGTAGTAGCGAAGTTAGGATCTCGCTAATAAAGTTGGGGCCACTCAGATGCCTCATACCCATAGGAATGGAGCATGGTGATGAGTAAAACCACGGGAGGTCGACTGAGGTATTCAACGACATTATTTGTGCTTGTTGTGTTATACTTGATGTTGAGATGGAATTGATGCAGGTATGTGGACCACTTTTGATGGCGGTCATTCTGCAACTACCCTTGTGTCTATATGAACTATAGAGGCTTGTGATCAGTGTGGATGATTTTCTCCTTTCCCAGAATGTAATGTTTCTATTGACGGCAGGCTTGCACAATGGCATACATTTCCTTGTCATAGGTGGGGTATTTTTGGATGGTATCAGAGAGTGTCTCACTATGGTATGATATTGGATGACCATATTGAGTGAGAACTGCACCTACAACATAGTAGTATGCATCAGTCTCAATCTTAAACAGTTTTTGCAGATCGGGTAAAGAGAGTACTGGAGTTAAGCACAAGTGATGCTTCAAATCATCAAATGATCATTGGTGTGCCTTCCTCCATGTGAAATTTTCCCTGCCACTACCCTTGTTCACTTGGCTGAGGGCCCATGCAATATGGTATAATCCCAACACAAACCGTCGGTAGAAGTTGGCAAATACCAAGAAGCTCCAAAGCTCGGTTAGTGTGGTCGGGGATGGCCACTCACTGATGACTTGGATCTTAGTTGGATCCACATGTACCCCATGCTCATCAACAATGTAGCCCAAGTATTGGACCATGTTCATGCCAAAGGAGCATTTTTCTAAGTTGGCATATAGCTTGTGTTGTCGCAGAGTGCTCAAAACCTGTTGCATATGTTGCATGTGCTCCTCCCAAGTTCTGTTGAAGATGAGGATTTCATCCAGATATACCACCACAAAAGAGTTGGTGAAGGATCTCAATACATCATCCATCAACATTGTGATAGTGATTGGTGCATTTGTTAATCCAAAGGGAATGACCTGCCATTCGAAGAGACCTTCTTTAGATTTGAAAGTTGCCTTTCGTACATTAGTCAGTTCGATGGGAACCTGGTGGTATCCAAACTTTAGGTCAATCTTGTTGAAGAAATTTTCCCCCTTGATTTGGTCAATAAGGTCATCATTTTGGGGAATTGGGTACCGGTTCCTGACTATTATTTTGTTTAATTCTCTGTAATCAATGTAGAGCCGCCAAGTCCCATCTTTCTTCTACACCAGGAAAATCGGGCTTCCGCATGGGGAGGAACTAGATCTGATGTGCCCATTTTGAAGCATCTCTTGGATATGACACTTGATTTTTTCATTTTCCATCAGCGAGAAATGATAGACCATTCCATTAGGCAGAGGTGCATCGGTGGTTAGATCAAATGGATTCTTGACTTAGTAGTGCGTCTGTACCCTGGTGGGTGAGGAGAAAATGTCTATGTACTCTTCCACGAACACGTCCATTTGATTATGTTGCAAAGAGAGGCTCTGTGTATAGGCCACGAATGTGGAAATGACCTTATTCTTACAGTGAGCATGGATCCAAAAAAAGAAAAACTTCTCGGTCTTTGAAATGACCTTACTACATTGCTTAACAGATATTAAAGAAATAGTGGTAGGTAGTGCTACCTCTGGTATCCTATACAATTGTCTACCCAAAGTAATAATAACACTACGGGGTCTAGACTCATACACAACATGTCGCTTCCACAAATATGGTTTTCCTAAAATAAAATCACAAACTTCAAGGGGTGCAATATCACACAATACCTCGTCTTTGAAGAGCTTGATGTCGTAGGGCAGATGACACTGTTGGATAACACGAAGATCCCTTCCTTGGAAAATCTAGTAGATGGTGTAGGGTTGCAGGTGAGGTGTCATCAGCAGGTCCAACCACTTGACTACCTATGATGAGATCATGTTCTTCTGACTGTTCTTATCAACAATGAAATGAAGCGAATCCCCCTTTACCCACATTTGTGAGTGAAAGAGGTGTTCCCCTTCCTATGGTTCTTCTGGTTCACTTGGATAGACTTTGGTGGCAGTGACAGTGGCACTGGGTTCGACATTGATAAGTCGCTTCCCTCCTTATGGATTTGATTTGGAGTAAAAATTGGCCTCTAACTCGGAATATTTTAGCTCGGCCACCATTGACTGCTTGGAGAGACATTCTTTGGTGTTGTGCCAAGGGATTTTATGGTATCCACAACACTTTCCCATGTCCTTCTTCGACTTCTCATTAGCCTTCTTATGTTGCGGCTTGGAATGGTTTTCTTGATAGTGGACGTCTTTTCTCTGACCCTTTTTTGGTGGGTTGGGGGCCACCTTTTCCCTGCTTCGGATATGAGGAGTTTGCAGATCCAAACTTTCGCCTCTTCTGCTTGAATTTATGCTCGATATTGACAACATATCTGTAATCTGCACCTAATGATGTGATGGCAAGAAACTCCATTTCTATTTGAATGTATCTATGCAGACAGTCACGGTATTTGAGCACCATATGTCGTTCAAATTCTTTGATACCCAATTTGGTACACAAGGTATGGAAAATATTGGTGAAATCTGGTACTTTTTGGTCCCTTTCCTGACACAGCATGGTCCATGTTGTGTACTAGTCCTTGTAGCTTCCAAAAGGGTAGTATTGATCTTTAATGGCATCCATGAAGGAATCCCATGTGGGGGTGGAAAATATTGCATATTCCTCTATGGCCCTTTGCTCAGAGTAAGTATCCCACCATTCCTTAACATGGGGGATGGCCTTGAGTGAAAAAGTAATATTTTCCCTATCGAAAAAATTGTGGACCGAAAAATACCATTCAAGCAGATTTAATGATTTATCCACAGCATATGCATCTATCAGTCCTTCAAATAATGGAATATCAAAATTTACTTGTACCTTGAACGGGGTTTCATGGACGCTTTATGAATATGCATCTGTTGTGGGAAGCCACCGAAGGATCTATGAAAAGTTGTCCATCATTTTGTTCCTTTTTCACGCAAGGGCTTCCTTGAGCAACATTTTAAAAGGATCTCCTGCTTGGAGAGACATTCTTCGGTGTTGTGCCAGGGGATTTTATGGTATCCATGCCACTTTCCCATGTCCTTCTTCGACTTCTCATTAGCCTTATTATGTTACGTCTTGGAATGGTTTTCCTAAGAGTGAACATATTTTATTTGTCCCTTTGTTTGTGGGTTGTGGGCCACCTTTTCCCTGCTTCGGATGTGAGGAGTATGTAGATCCAAAATCTTGCCTCTTCTTCTTTAATTTTTGCTCGATATTGACAGCATATCTTTAATCTGCACCTAATGATGTGATGTCCAGAAACTCCATTTCTATTTGAATGTATCTATGAAAATAGTCACGGTATTTGAGCACCATATGTCATTCAAAGTTTTTGATACCCAATTTCATACGTGGGGTATGGAAAATATTGGTGAAATCTGGTACTTTCTAGTCCCTTTCCTGACGTAGCATGGTCCATCTTGTGTATTGGTCCTCGTAGCTTCCAACAGGGTAGCATTGTTCTTTAATGGAATCCATGAAGGAATCCCATGTCGGGGTGGCTGAAAATATTCCATATTCCTCTATGGCCCTTTTCTCAGAGTAAGTATCCCATCAGTCCTTAACATGGGAGATGCCCTTGAGGAGTGCAAAAGTAATATTTTCCCTGTCGAAAAAATTGTGGACCAAAAAATACCCTTCAAGCAGATTCAACCATTTATCTACAGCATCTGAATCTATCAGTCCTTCAAATAATGGAATATCAAAATTTTCTTGTACCTTGAAGGGGGTTGCATGGCCGCTTGATGAATACGTGTCTGTTGTGGGAAGCCGTCGAAGGATCTGTGTAAAGTTGTCCATCATTTTGTTCCTCTGTTGCACAAGGGCTTCCTCGAGAAACATTTTAAAAGGATCTCTTTCCCCATCATATTTATTCTCATCCCCCATGGGTTGCTTTCAGGCTCAGCGCGATTGATCTTGCAGAGACTCGATTGGTTCAGTCCCAACTATTTGTACCCATACCTTGTCGAGGACATGCACAAAGAAAAATAAATGAAGAGAAGATCGCTTTGATACCACCGATCTAGATTTATGAATGGAATGAAATGAATAACAGAATGAATACAATAACACATAGATACAGAGAACAACAATAGATATCCAATAAAAATTAACTTCTATTGAATGAATAAAATAGGCTGAAACTATAAAATTGCAGAACTGAAAAAAACTTTCTCGAATGGTAGTATTTATCTCTGAGAAGAGATGTGGTTGCTACGCGCATCCATCTGAGAAGAATGACTACAATGAGGCTTCATATGAATTTTTAACATTACTCATGAATTCTAAAACCCTAGACATCTAAAAACCTAACCCTAGGAGATGAAACGCCAAAAGTTATGTGGGCCCCGATGGGTAAGTTGGTACCTCAACTTCCCAGAGTTGTAACTTTTGCATACGACCTCCATTTTAGGTGCGTGATAGTCCATTGGAAAGGTATTTTTGAGAACTACACATTTTTCCATCAAACTCTAACTTCATCTACAATTTGATTGTGGCAAGACAAAAAAACATTGTTTAGGGCCCCAAAACGACTCTAGAAGTACAGAAAGATGTACTGACATGAAACTTCCAACATAAGCCAGTTGGATTACGTGGGTGGCCACCAATATCCACCTGGAAGCTATGTATGGATTTAGACAACCTCGGAAGTGTATAACCCACAATTGTAAAGAATTACAGAAGAAGATGTTGAACTAACAACTGTCAAGAGAAGCTAGTTGGAATAGGTGGGTGGCCACTAATATCCACTTGGATCAATGTTACCATCGATTTATCAGGAGTTACATGAGTATAACAACACCTTTAGAACAACTACTCAAGCAATCCGAAGGGTTTCGTTGGACTCGGGACTGTGATAAGGAGTTTTATGTCCTCAAAGAAAAGATGAGTATTGCACCTATTCTGACTTACCCTAACTAGAAAATTGAATTTCATGTTCTTATTGATGCCTATGCGATTCGCTAGGTGTTATTCTTGCACAACCAAAGGAACGAAACTTGGATCATCCTATCTACTATGCCAGCTAAAAAAATTCCCAGGATGAATGCAACTACACCACAACTGAAAGGGAATGTTTGTCTATGGTGTATGATTTTCAAAAGTTTAGGCATTATTTACTTGGAGGTCATCTTAAATTATTTACTGGCCACTCTTTTTTAAAGTATCTTGTTAACAAAGCTATGTTAGAAGGTATAATTTGTTGTTTCCTGTTGTTGCTTTAGGATTTTTCCTTTGAGGTCGTTGTCAATCCTAGGAAATTAAATGTGGGGTAAAATCACTTGTCTAGACTCGAGTAAGGAGAAAGTGGCAGATTTGTTGATGACTAGCTCCCATATGTATATCTTTTCCGCATCGAGGCTATCCCTAACTATCTATTGGATATTTCCTTATTTCTAACTATTGGTACTATGCTGAAAGGTTATTCTACAACACATAAGAGGAACCTCATCGTTCACACAATATATTATCAATTGATTGTAGGCCAACTATACAAATTGTTTCTGGATAGTATCTTGAGACGTTGTGTACTTGATCATGAATGACCGAATATTTTGTGGGAATGTCATAGTGGACTTGCGGGAGGACATGTAAGTGGAAAGGAAACTACTCGAAAGATATTATAGGTAGGATTATGGTGGCCTATAATGTTTAAATATGATAAGGTCTATGCTTGATCCTACAATATATTTCAAAAAGTAGGGAAGCCATCACACCACGGTGAATTTCCTCTACACCTTGTTTGTGCACTACAAGCCTTTGAAAATGGGTTGTGAATTTCATTGGTCCGATCACTCCCTCTTGCAAGCATTCAAAGGCTCGATACATCAATAATGAAAATGACTACCTAACGCGTTCGATTGAAGCGAAATTTGTTCAGGATTTCTCTACAGCCACCACATCACAGTTTATTTATGAGAATATCATTACCAAGTTTGGTTGTCCTCAAATATTGACCAACGATCAAGGAGCCCACTTTATCAGTGAGACTATCACAACCCTTACTAGAGAATTCTTGATTCAACATCATAATATAAGACCCTACCATTTGCAGGAAAATGGTACAATTGAAGCATTTAATAAAATTTTGAAGATGGGATTGACTAAAGTCTGTTGCTAAAATCAGGATGACTAAGATGAGTGAGTTCCCCCTGTGTTATGGGATTACATGAATACCACGAAGCGATTGAGTATATATACTCCCTTTCAACTGGTATGTGGTAGAGAATCATTCGTACCATCTATGTTTCTCACCCCAAGTTAATTCATTGTGCAAGCTACCAATATGACAGATGATGAATCCATTGTTGTGCGGGTCGATGAACTGATGGAACTTGAGGAGGATAGGTTCTTCACGAATCTTCATCAAACTGTAGAGAAAGATAGGAAGAAGGTTTGGCATGACATCCATATAAATCATAAATCATTTGCACAAGGTGACCTCATCCTATTATATGACAACAGGTATCAAAAACATTCAGGGAAGCTATAGATGCATTGGTTGGGACCTTTTCTAGTCGTAGAAATATGTGACATTGGAGCTGTCAAATTATTGAAAATTGATGGAATTCTTCAACCGGGATGGGTGAATGGTGCACGCCTGAATCCCTACCTCTCATCTTCATAAATAAAGTTTTGGCATTCTCCTATCTTCGGGAGTGAGTTTCATAGGTATGATTTCCACTTTTGTCTCTGATTTCCATTTATGTCTCTGTTTTTCCATTTATGTCAATAAAACTATGACATGGTCTCCTCTCACATGTCTTAGAGTTTAGTTGTCCTATCCAAGTTGTCCAGCCCATATATTCACTTTGTGGTCGGGGAGGTCTCTCTCACATCATCTAGTACTTAACATTGTTGAATTTCAAATTCCATTCCATGGTATCATCACGTGGGTCATTAGAAGTCATTAGTAGATTTTTTCTTTCCATCGCATCCCTACCTATCATATTCAGTTAAATATTAACAATTGTCCATCCATTTTCCAATTCACCACCGATATGCTTATTATTTTCCTGAGTTGATTTGATGTCCCATTAGCAACTTTTTGATTATTCATTTAGTTTCCCGAATCACGTCGTGTATTTTTCCACATTTGAGGGATTTAGTCAACGTTAATGCCCACTATTGTCACCCTGTAGCATTCAATGAATGGTCATCCCGTCACCCTCCACACATTTCTTATAAACACACCTTGTGTCATTGAATCAATACTCTTTCATTTTCATCGCACTAATTGTATCCTCAGTCCTAGAGGCCAGTGAGAAACCTATGAACTAGGGGCCATAATTTATTAAATTTGCACCTCGCTTCCTTGCATGGTATTCCCACATCATGTTCAACTTGGGGAAATCCTTGATGGCATGGGTGTTATTCCTGTAGTGGGCACACAAAGGTCATCTCGGAAGAGGGAAATCTCTAGTGAGATGTCCCTGCTCATCACAATTACAACACCTAGTTGGACCCCTTCCAAGAGTTCATCCAACTCTAAAACCTTTGCCACCTCTACGTCCTCCTTCAAATCCTTGAGGCGCTTCGTCGACCCTGAATGCAGACCAATCTAGTATGTCTGTAAGAACATTCAAACCATGACACTACTTGGTGGTGTGAGTAGGTGACCCATAGAATTCATAGTAAACTATGTTTAGAATAGGGGAATATTTCTACAGGATTGGGAAATGTTGAGGGGAATTCCCATGACTTCTAAAAATTCCACAATATTCATTATTGTAACTTCCTTGATTATTGGGAAAGGTGTGGTATTGCATAGGGCCATGGAATGGCACAATAGATGTGACTTGTACAACCCTTCCAATGGTTCTACTGGTGGAGGCACAATTGGTTTTGGAGGAGGTCCTTTCCCCTTCATTCTGGGACATTTCATTGTCATATGACCCTCGGTGTAGCAACCAGTACACCAGACCTGTGGGAGACCTACTCTAAGGATGGTAAATTCTTGAATTTTGTCAATTAACACGGAAATATGGCTTTGTAGTTGCATAATATTATAGTCATGAGGTGGTCTTATCACCTACAAGCTGTAAGAATATCTCTCCATCACCTTGATTTTCATAGCCTGCTCTAAGGCTTCCCTCAAAGTGGTTATCCTCTACTGGGTTAACAAAATGCAGGTTAATGGTAAAAGTCCCTGAATAAACCATTCTTGCAAAAATGAAATCCCCCATTTCTATCATTGTCTAATGAAATGTAACCCCTTCCATTGCATTTGCATTACATAATAAATATACAAACAATAGAATGAAAGTTATGAGAATAAATGATGTTTGTATGTGTGTGTGTCTAATTAACCTTATTCATCCTTTGATGCCACGACTCTTATGGTGTTCTTTGCAAATAAACTCAACATAAACTTATAAGTTAAAAGAGGTGGGAGGGACTTGGAGTATAGGAAGTTCTAAGCTATAGGACATTTATTTCAAACCTTCTATGCAACCTTTCCTCTTAAATATCAAGGAAGTTGGTTTCTATAGCATCAATATGTTGGATGACCAATATTAAAAGTGATGACGATGATTAAACAAATCATAGTCATCCAATCATCTCAGTCCCACTCTATTCCAATATATATAACTAACAATTGCCCCTAAAGGTGCGAAGACACCTTGTAAGAAAAGTTATTGTATAAAAAGCAATAACTAGAGATATGATATTCATTATTTGTTCAATATTCAATTCCAGACATTAGTATGCCATGAGCATTTCTGGGAGCATCTAAATAGAAAATCTCTTTGAAAATCAACATGATAAATTCACGGATGTAGCTACAAAGTATTGTCTTCTTCATTTGGATGATAGCAAATGCCTAGATTGAAAACTACAACTTTGTTAAATCATGTCAACAAAACGCAGACGATAGACCTCCATTCTCCATTCGCCCGATCGCGTGATCGGGCGATCTAGTCGATGAAGCAATGCAATATTTTTTGTATCCCAAGTACAGGTCTTCTTGACTTGTTCTTGAAATTTCAGAGCTTCTTGGAGCCTCTCTATCCAATGGAAGAGTTCTTCCAGAAATTTAACCCAGAATATCTCGTACTGGTCGCTTGATATTTCTAAGTAAAAGATAACCTCTCTTGTATCTTTCACAGATTTACCTCGCAACTCTGCTTCTTTCCATATGAAGTTGTCGCAATTTCTCTCCCACCACTGGTGAATATTGGATCAGTGGATCTGTGGAAGCAATCCCCCTATAGGTTCCCTCTTGAAGCAGGTCTTGGAAACAGAACCATTTTTTTGGCGCAGAATTGATCAGACCAGGATCCTTCTTAGGTTACAAACAAAAGGTACCAAAGTATTCTAGAGCGCTAGCATTTTCATCTTCCTTGAAGGAAATAAGTCTCACCCGAAGCGCAACCAAGACAAGGAAAATAAGGAATGGTAAGAAGAATGCTTAGACAAATCTATACAATTTCAGGATCTCTGTTAGTCTTGCGCAAGATAGATTAAACCCAGAATTTGTAAATTCTAACCTTGTACAATATCTACTACAAACTGATATTCAAAAAAGAACAGAAAACATACAATAGAAAACACAAACATTACACAGAGATTTTTCACCTGGAAACCCAAACCAGGAAAACTAGCATATATTATATTCATACATTGTTTTACATTGTTTACAATACAATATACATATAGGAGCCAGCGGCATCCAAAACCCTAACCCAATGACCTAGATTAGTCCAAAACCCTAATTCCTTAATCGAAAATAGAAAAACATCGGCAAAAAACCATGTGCTGAAAAACCCACCTAATATCATGTGGTCCCAGAAATATGTCGGCCCGGAAA
>ML777385.1:243265-284461 GCA_009831015.1 Picea engelmannii | reverse complement strand
TTTCTCAGGAATAGTTTATTTACCAGGGACTTAGACTGATACAACTTCCCCAACTTTTCCCATAAATATTTGGTTGTAGCTTCCTCTGACACATTCAGTAATACTGAATCGGAGAGACATAGTCGAATTGTGCTCTTTGCCTTTCGATCCGTCTTTTTCCAGTCATCTACAGAAGTTCCTGTAGGTGTCATACCTGGATCTACCACGATCCACTGATCTCTGTCCACCAAAATGTCTTCCATATTGAGCTTCCACAACTCAAAGCTTTTCCCATTAAACTTCTCGATCTCCATCTTCAAATTGCTTGCCATTTCGTTTCACCTGAAAAACAATACCGCAGATCTCCCACTGTAACAAGGCTTATCACAGTCCCGAGCCAAACCCCTGACGACAAAGGCGTCCCCATGAAGCCAATAAAGCTCTGATACCAAATGTAAATTCTAACCTTGTACAATATCTACTGCAAACTGATATTCAGAAAAGAACAGAAAATATACAATGGCAAACACAAACATTACACAGAGATTTTTCACCTCGAAACCCAAACCGAGAAAACCAGCATATATTATATTCATACATTATTTTACACTGTTTACAATACAATATACATATAGGAGCTAGCGGAATCCAAAACCCTAACCCAATGACCTGGATTAGTCCAAAACCCTAATTCCTTAACCGAAAATAGAAAAACATCGGCAAAAAACCATGTGCCAAAAAAACCACCTAATATCATGTGGCCCAGCAAATATGTCATCCTGAAAATATGTCGGCCTGGCAGAAATATGTCAGCCCAGTGGAAATATGTCGGCCCGAAAAAAAAAAAAATCGGGGGCGCTGCACCCCCCCTCTAACCCCCCTGTGCGCCCGGCGCATGCACTCAAACACTACTACTCATGCAAAGAATATAACACATACCAAATAGAATTGTCTAAACATTCCTAACTCAGATTAAATAAAATAGAGTTATGTTGCATTCATAAAGAAACTATATCCAATTAAGCAAATCTTACATAAAGATAATATGAAGAAACATTCAATATAATATGAAGCTAAACAAACACAATAATTTCAAAATTTGGGTCTCTCCTTGTATTAACATCAAATGGATCTTCCCAATTACATAATTCTACTTAGTTACAGACACATCTCGGTCATGCCAGAGCTTAACAACAAAACTCTACTACTGAGAAACAAGGTTAACACAAACCCTTTCTCTTTCAACATTACAACAGGGCATGACTCTGTTACAGCCTTGGTATGGTTCCAAAAACCCAGACTCTAGAACTCTATCTAAAATTTTCCCAAGATGGACAATACACATAACTCAAACATCTGGACTACATCTCCATCCGAAAAACTCTCTGAAGATCAAAAACAACAACAACCTCAAAAAAAACCTTTTTACAATCATATTGAAAATGTATATATAATCCAAATGTGATCTTCGGGTTTGAGACTTCGACTGATTTCTTGTTCTTGTTCTTGTTCTTGTTCTTGTTCTTGTTCTTGTTCTTGTTCTTGCTATTGTTCTTGTCGTTCCAACCATTTTCGGTTTCTTTCTTCATTCCTCTTTACATCTCTTATGTGACTTGTGCAACTTCTGTTTGACCAAATTTGGGACCGTAGCATTCCTTGCACAACTTCTAACAACAAAACGAAGGTACCAACACTAGTCCCTCAGCACAATCTATAAATATGGTAAATTCTCCAATAAATTATCCCATACTTTCTGTAATTTCTAATCATTCTAGTCCAACCAATTCGAGTGGTAGTAGTAGTAGTAGTGTAGAAACTTTTTTATTTTTATCGCAACCAAGACCTTCAGGATTTATCTTAATAGGGTCCCCAATTCCATCAATAGCGCATCAACATGTCGATTCTCTCACTCAATACCTAGAATTTTTGGGTAAAGGGGATGAGAATGTCGAAAAACATTGGTTCCTTTGTGAGGCCATCTAGAGGTCTCACAAAACTTTAGATGTGAACAAACTAGTTGAGTTATAGACCACATTAAGGGGTCGAGCATTAAAATGGTATATGATATCCATTGAATTGGAGAATACCCAAGGGAAACCATTTCCTTTAATTCAAGTGAAACAAAAGTTTATACTTTAATTCTGACTACTGCATTCTGAGCAATAGGCTCTCTCTGAACTGTGGAAAATTAAATAGAGAGATGGGGAGTATTCTTGGAAGTATAACCAAAGTTTTAAGGATGCGATAGGGAAATTATCAAACTCCATCCATGAATACCACCAACGTGAATGGTTATTTAGGGAATTTTACCATTAACCCACATTTCGTTAACCCAGTAGACGATAGCCACTTTGGGGGAATATTTAGAGAAGGCTATGAAAATCGAGGCGATGGAGGTATATCCTGGCAACTTGTGGGTGATAAGACCACCTGATGACTATAATATTACGCAACTATAAGGCCATATTTTTTTTAACTGGAAAAATTAAAGAGCTAAACATTCCTAGAGTAGGTCACCCACATGTCTAGTGTATTGGTTGCTACACTAAGGGTCATATAGAGAAAGAATGTCCAAGACTAAGGGGGACAGGACCCCCTCTACAACTAATGTCTCCTTCACTAGTAGGACCATCAGGAGGGGTTACGCAAGTCACAACTACTACGCCATTCCATGGCCCTATGGAGTACCTCACATTTTCCAATCATCAAGGAAGTCAGAATAATGAATATTGTGAAATTTGCAGAAGTCACGGGAATTCCCCTTGGCATTGCCCAATCCTACAAAAATATACCCTTGTTTCAAACAAAGTTTACTGTGAATTTTGTGGGTCATTTAATCACACCACCAAGAATTGTCACACTCTGAATGCTCTTGTATATAGACTGGATCAATGTGCATTCAGGGTTGAAAAATCTCACCAATTCTTTGGAGGAGGACATAGAGGTGGCAGAGGACTGGTGGAAGGGGGCCAACTTGGTGCTACAATTTTGATGAGAAAGGACATCTCTCTAGATATTTCCCTCTTCTGAGATGACCTTGGTGTGCCCACTACATGAATAAAACCCATGCCACTGAGGATTGCCTTGAGTTGATTGTGAAGTGGGAATATTGTGCAAGGAAACAAGGTGACAATTTAATAAATTTTGAGCCATGACCTATCACTGAAGAATAATCACCCAATATTAATATTATTACTAGAGTCCGAACACAAATTGGTGTTGATGTTGACTATATTAATCGAAGTAACATTCAGAAGGTGGTACTGATGGATGAAAAGTATGACCCCATAAGGCGGAAGCAGTTCTTGCATAATTTTGTGGAGATGTTTCGAAAATATTCTACTCTTGCAATGTTGACAATTGAAGAACCAAGATTTGAGCTTCACTCTAAGGTTACGAAGAATCTGGTTGTATAGAATGACCCCCCAGGGAAATAAATCAATACTATTGAATTGTGACTCTGATTATTTTCTAATACTTTGCACGATCAACAACTCACCCAGGATTTGTGGAACATTCTTAAGGGGACCATAGAGACTAAAAGGAGCACATATGAGATGATAGTTGATAATATCCTAGAAATAAATACAAGTCGGATTCAAAGAAGAAAGTAGAGATTTGGAAGGGAATTTAGACTAAATTCTCACATCGACAGCTACAAGATTAGTGATGTTATGCTAGATATGGGGTCTGATGTTAACATACTACTCAAGAATACTTTGGAAGACATGGGTAAGCCCAAGCTCATTTACTCACCTATTCATTTTTGGATGGAAAAATAGTACTATATATATTTGGTTGGAAGGTTGTAGAATGTTCAAGTAGATTTAGTTGGAGTAAAAACAATGGCATATTTTGAAGTTATAGAAATCATGGGGGAAAAGGACCAATACCTAGCTCTATTGGGAATTGACTAGGCTTATGATAATTTTTCTATCATCTATCTTAAGAAGGGAAATCATGAATTTTGAAGTAGATGGTATGAAAGTAATGCAACCATTGCACCCTTAACAAGGTCCTTGATATACAGATCTGGTAGAGGAGATTATGGAAGAAGATTCCTTGGATCACCTCTATACTTTGCCTATAGGGAAGCAGGTAGACTATATTAATCCTACTATAGACGACTCGGTACGTTGGTGGAGTATTCAATCTGTAGGTGAATATTCTGAGGTCCCTTTTGACAACTGGAAACAGGGAAGATATTAGAACTTTTCACGACATTGCATGCCTATCAGAGCTTCCAGGTGGATTGGATCATAGGTTAGAGAGAACCCTTTTTATGATGGCACTTTCGATTTACACGTTTTTCTTGTTGATCTAGAGGATAAATTTGCACCAGAACAAAGAATTTGTGTACTTGATGTTGTGTTAAGAGCATCTTCAGCTACATGGTGAGCCACCCACAAGGGTACTATATCCTCCTAGGATGAAGAAAATATTTCCATCGGACATCACTTTATTCCCCCTTCACAACTTACTCATTAGAATTAGGAATAGGAACCAAACAGTCAAACCTCAACTTTTGTAGCATATGAGGGGATCTTTGATCTAAGAAAGCATGTCATGCATTGTATCCAAGTATGGTAAGCTACACAACTACCTTATCACTTTTGGGTACATCAGTTTATTCACTCATTGGGATAGATTCCAACTGCTTGGTATATACATGAAGAGGCTCAATGACAAATCGCTTGCTGGGAAATATTTCAAAGGCAGTTCTTCCAAGACTTCTTATTCTCAGGTAAGTCCCTTGAAATCACTTTAGCTTTGCAACAGATTAAGAAAATGATTTTTACTAATGAAGTTAAGCCTATACATCCTCCTACCATCTGTCATGAACATGAGTACCTCCTTCATCATATCCTTTACCCATCCCCTACACAATTTCCTATGGTTTGTCTTAATGTTGATAAAGACCCAGAAGATCTCGATGACCTTGAGGAACTTAGGAATTTGAAATTTCTAGAATCTGAAGGGACTAGGGAAGTTGAAGACACTATCTCAGATAATGTTAGCATTTCTTATACCAAACTGATGAAGTTGGGGAAATTCACTAAAGGGACCGACGAACACCCTAAAATGGAATCCATTAGAGACTATTGGGATGAACATACCATGACAAAGATACAAGCTCTGTTGTGGGAATATGAAGACATGTTCCCTACAAAATTTTCATATTTAAATGGGATTAAAGGAGACTTGGGGGAGATGAATATAGAACTCAATATCGACTCAAAACTAATCAAACATGGGCCATATCATCTTAATCCCTAAGTTAAATAGAAAGTGAAGAAGGAAATTGACAAAATGTTGGCAGTTGGGTTCATTTTTCCAATGGAGGAGGTTGAGTGGATCAGTCTTATCGTAATCCAAAGAAATAAATGTATTGCATATATACGTGTTTATGTCGATCACTGGAGTTTAAATGTTTCATGCATTCATGACCTTTTTCCTACTCCATTTAGTGATGAAGTCTTGGATCAAGTAGCAAGGAACAAAGCTCATTCTTTTATTGATGGGTTTTTTGGTTATCATCGGGTCAAAATTGTTGAGGAAGATAAGTGGAAAACCACCTTCACTACCAAGTGGGGATAATTTTCTTGCAATTTTCTACCTTTTGGGCTCAAGAATTCCCCATCAGTGTTCTCTCGGATAGTAATTGCAGTATTCTGTGACTTCATCCATACGTTTCTTGAATTATACCCGAATGATTGGACGGTGTATAGTTTACTCAAGGAGCACATTGGCCTCTTACAACTGATGTTGGATCATTATCGCTAGCTACAGATTTCCCTTAATCTGAAAATGTGTATATTTTGTGTACCATTTGAGAATCTGCTTGGCCATATCATTTGTAGGGAAGGAATGTTGGTAGATACTGCGAAAATTTCAGTCATTCTTAATATTCCTCCCCCTACCTCTGTCAAGCAGTTGTGAACTACTTTGGGCCATACTAGATGTTTGATCCAAATTTATGAGCGGAACAAAATGAATAACAGACTGAACACAATAACACAGAGATACATAGAACAAAAACAAATATTCAGTGAACAATAACTTCTATTGAATGAATAAAATACGCTGAAACTGTAAAACTAAAAACAACTTGCTTGAATGGTGGTAGCTGTCTCTGAGAAGAGATGTGGCTGCTACATGCATCTGTCTGAGAAGAATCATTACAATGAGGATCCAGAGGTCTTTTTAACATTACTCATGAATTCCAAAACCCTATACATCCAAAAACCTAACCTTAGGAGATGAAATTACAAAATTTATGTGGGCCCTGATGGGTAAGATGGTATCTCAACTTCGTGGGGTCGTAAAGTTTGCATACGACCTCTGTTTTAGGTGTGTGATATCCCATTGGAAAGGTATTTTTGAGAACTACACATTATTCCATCAAAATCTAACTCTGTCTACAGTTTGACTATGGAAAGACAAAAAAACACTGCTTAGGGCCCAAAACTACCCTGGAAGTAAAGAAAGATGTACTAACATGAAAACTTCCAAAATAATCCAGTTGGATTAGGTGGACGGCCACCAATATCCACCTAGAAGTTGTGTAGGGATTCAAACATCCCCAGAAGTGTAGAACCCACAATTACAAAGAATTATAGAAGAACGTGTTGAACTAACAACTGTCAAGAAAATATAGTTGGAATAGGTGGGTGGCCACCAATATCCACTTGGATCAGTCCTCCCCACTTAGGAATCAATGCTCTACATTGCATTGAGTGACCCCAACAGGTGAGGAAATTTATGTTGAATTTGGCTCTGAGTGAGCCACTTTCCTTGGTGCAAGGGTTTCCCTGCCTTGGCAACCCGATAAAGTTGGATCCTCTGTTGGCGAGTGCCCTTGACTTGTGTGTCTACTATATGATCATTGGATGCATGGTCCATGTAGTCAAGGTTGAAATATGTTGGTGTCAATTGTTTTTTGATCTCCAAGGTGTCCAATAATGGTGGAAAATATGGTTGGAGGAGGTCCACATTGAACATTGGGTGCAAGCCAAGGAAGGGGGGAGTGTTGAGCTCAAAATAATTGTCACCCATAGCCTTGGTGATAGTGTAAGGCCCATAGCGAAGTGGACGAATCTTTCAATGAGGCCCTAAAAGGCGTTATTTCTACAAATGTAACCAGACCTTGTCTCCCACCTGAAACTTGTGAAATACCCGATGTTGATCATTGCATTGCTTGTAATTAGCATTGGCTTTCTGCAAAATCTCATGGACCTATTGGAGGATGTGTTGAATCCACTCAATGAACATGGTGTCTTTGTCAGCCTTGGATTGAACATGGGAAGAATCCATCTATGTGGTTGCAAGAGGTAGTGCAACATCAACGGGACCCAAGGGTTGGAATCCCAGCCCCATCTGAAAGGGGCTATGGTCGATGGAGCTATGGAGAGCCATGTTGTAGCTGTGTTGAACATAGGGAATACTCCCATCCCATGTACATGGATGCTTAGATTTATACATGCGCAGGATGTGCACAGTCATCCAATTAACAACCTCTATTTGGCCATCGGTTTGAGGGTGGAAGGAAGTGGATTTAGTGAGATTGGTGTCCAATAGTGACCAAATACTCAACCACAATTTTTTGAGGAACCTACTGTCTCAATCAGAGATGATGGTCTGTGGTATCCCAAAATGGACTCACACTTGTTCGAAGAATATCTTGGCAGTATCTATCATTCTGATGCTCTTCTTGTAGGATGTGAGAATGGCCATCTTCAAAAACTGATCAACCACCACAAATATGCAATCATTGCTTTACTTGGTGGACGGAAGGCTAGACATGTAATCCATAGAGATGGATTCCCAAGGCATCTCGAGAGTAGAAAGAGGGGTGTATAAGCCTTGATTCTTGATGGCTGGCTTGGAAATGAAACAAGCAGTGCAAGATCTGATATACTTGTTGACATCATGTTGAAGTTTTGGACAATAAAAATGTTTCTATGAAAAACCACAGTTTTCTCCACGCCAAAATGTCCTTCCAACCGACTGTAATGAGCCTACCAAATCTTCTTTACATGCTCGCTTGTAGGAACACAGAGATGGCTCAGATGGCATAACAGTCCATCATGAATGTGAAAATCAGTGGAATTCATGCATGTACCCAAGAGATGATAGGTGGTGGTGAAGTTAGGATCTCGCTGATAAAGTTGGGGCCACTCAGATGCCTCATGCCCACAAAAATGGAGCACGGTGGTGAGTAAAACCACGGGAGGTCGACTGAGGTAGTCAACGACATGATTTGTGCTCATTGTGTTATACTTGATGCTGAGATGGAATTGATGTAGGTATGTGGACCACTTTTGTTGGCAGTCATTCTGCAACTACCCGTGTGTCTATATGAACTGTAAAGGCTTGTGATCAGTGTGGATGATTTTCTCCTTTCCCAGAATGTAATGTTTCTATTGACGGCAGGCTTGCACAATGGAATACATTTCCTTGTCATAGGTGGGGTATTTTCGGATGGTATCAAAGTGTGTCTCACTATGGTATGCTATTAGATGACCATGTTGAGTGAGAACTGCACCTACAACATAGTAGTATGCATCAGTCTCAATCTTAAGCAGTTTTTGCAGATCGGGTAAAGAGAGTACTGGAGTTAAGCACAAGTGATGCTTCAAATCATCAAATGATCATTGTTGTGCCTTCCTCGATGTGAAATTTTCCCTGCCACTACCCTTGGTCACTTGGCTGAGGGCCCATGCAATATGGTAGAATCCCAACACAAACCATCGGTAGAAGTTGGCAAATACAAAGAAGCTCCAAATCTCGGTTAGTGTGGTCGGGGATGGCCACTCACTGATGAATTGGATCTTAGCTGGATCCACATGTACCCCATGCTCATCAACAATGTAGCCCAAGTATTGGACCATGTTCATGCCAAAGGAGAATTTTTCTAAGTTGGCATATAGCTTGTGTTGTTGCAAAGTGCTCAAAACCTATTGCATATGTTGCATGTGCTCCTCCCAAGTTCTGTTGAAGATGAGGATTTCATCCAGATATACCACCACAAAAGAGTTGGTGAAGGGTCTCAATACATCATCCATCAACATTGTGATAGTGGTTGGTGCATTTGTTAAGCCAAAGGGAATCACCTGCTATTCGAAGAGACCTTCTTTAGATTTGAAAGCTTCCTTTCGTACATTAGTCAATTCGATGGGAACCTGGTGGTAGCCAGACTTTAGGTCAATCTTGTTGAAGAACTTTTCCCCCTTGATTTGGTCAAGAAGGTCATCATTTTGGGGAATTGGGTACTGGTTCCTAACTGTTATTTTGTTAAATTCTCTGTAATCAATGTAGAGCCGCCAGGTCCCGTCTTTCTTCTACACCAGGAAAATCGGGCTTCTGCATGGGGAGGAACTAGATCTATTGTGCCCATTTTGAAGCATCTATTGGATCTTACACTTGATTTTTTCATTTTTCATCAGTGAGCAACGATAGACCATTCCATTAGGCAGAGGTGCATCGGTGGTTAGTTCAAATGGATTCTTGACTTAGTAGTGCGTCTGTACGCTAGTGGGTGAGGATAAAATGCCTATGTACTCTTCCACGAACATGTCCATTTGATTATGTTGCAAAGAGAGGCTCTGTGTATAGGCCACGAATGTGGAAATGACCTTATTCTTACAGTGAGCATGGATCAAAAAGAAGAAAAACTTCTAGGTCTTTGAAATGACCTTACTGCATTGCTTAGCAGATATTAAAGAAATAGTGGTAGGTAGTGCTACCTCTGGTATCCTATACAATTGTCTACTCAAAGTAATAATAACACTACAAGGTCTAGACTCATACACAACATTTCACTTCCACAAATATGGTTTTGCTAAAATAAAATCACAAACTTCGAGGGGTGCAATATCACACAATACCTCGTCTTTGAAGAGATTGATGTCGTAGGGCAGAGGACACTTTTGGCTGACACGAAGATCCCTTCCTTGGAAAATTTAGCAGATGGTGTAGGGTTGCAGGTGAGGTGTCATCAATGGGTCCAACTGCTTGACAACCTCTGATGAGATCATGTTCTTCTGACTGTTCTTATCAACAATGAAATGAAGCGAAGCCCCCTTTACCCACATTTGTGAGTGAAAGAGGTGTTCCCCTTCCTATGGTTCTTCTGGTTCACTTGGTTGGACTTTGGTGGTAGCGACAGTGGCACTGGGTTCGACATCGATAATTCATTTCCCTCCTTATGGATTTGATTTGGAGTAAAAATCAGCCTCTAACTCAGAATATTTTAGCTCAGCCACCATTGACTGCTTGGAGAGACATTATTTGGTGTTGTGCCAATGGATTTTATGGTATCCACACCACTTTCCCATGTCCTTCTTCGACTTCTCATTAGCCTTCTTATGTTGCGTCTTGGACTGGTTTTCCTAAGAGTGGACATCTTTTCTCTGACCCTTTTTTGGTGGGTTGGGGGGCACCTTTTCCCTGCTTCAAATATGAGGAGTTTGCAGATCCAAACTCTCACCTCATCTGCTTGAATTTCTGCTCGATATTGACAGCATATCTGTAATCCGCACCTAATGATGTGATGGTGAGAAAATCTATTTCTATTTGAATGTATCTATGCAGACAATCACAGTATTTGAGCACCATATGTCATTCAAATTCTTTGATACCGAATTTGGTACACAAGGTATGGATAATATTGGTGAAATCTGGTACTTTCTGGTCCCTTTCCTGACACAGCATGGTCCATGTTGTGTACTGGTCCTTGTAGCTTCCAAAAGGGTAGTATTGATGTTTAATGGAATCCATGAAGGAATCCCATGTGGGGGTAGAAAATATTGCATATTCCTTTATGGACCTTTGCTCAGAGTAAGTATCCCACCAGTCCTTAACATGGGGGATGGCCTTGAGTGAAAAAGTAATATTTTCCCTATCGAAAAAATTGTGGACCGAAAAATACCATTCAAGTAGATTCAGCCATTTATCTACAGCATATGCATCTATCAGTCCTTCAAATAATGAAATATCAAAATTTACTTTTACCTTGAACGGGGTTGCATGGACGCTTTATGAATATGCGTCTGTTGTGGGAAGCCACCGAAGGATCTATGAAAATTTTTCCATCATTTTGTTCCTTTTTCACGCAAGGGCTTCCTTGAGCAACATTTTAAAAGGATCTCCTGCTTGGAGAGACATTCTTCGGTGTTGTGCCAGGGGATTTTATGGTATCCACGCCACTTTCCCATGTCCTTCTTCGACTTCTCATTAGCCTTATTATGTTGCGTCTTGGAATGGTTTTCCTAAGAGTGAACATATTTTATTTGTCCCTTTGTTTGTGGGTTGGGGCCCACCTTTGCCCTGCTTCGGATGTGAGGAGTATGTAGATCCAAAATCTTGCCTCTTCTGCTTTAATTTTTGCTCGATATTGACAGCATATCTTTAATCTGCACCTAATGATGTGATGTCCAGAAACTCCATTTCTATTTGAATGTATCTATGCAAACAGTCATGGTATTTGAGCACCAGATTTCATTCAAAGTCTTTGATACCCAATTTGGTACGTGGGGTATGGAAAATATTGGTGAAATCTGGTACTTTCTAGTCCCTTTCCTGATGCAGCATGGTCCATCTTGTGTATTGGTCCTTGTAGCTTCCAATAGGGTAGTATTGTTCTTTAATGGCATCCATGAAGGAATCCCATGTGGGGGTGGCTGAAAATATTCCATATTCCTCTATGGCCCTTTTCTCGGAGTAAGTATCCCATCAGTCCTTAACATGGGAGACGCCCTTGAGGAGTGCAAAAGTAATCTTTTCCCTGTCAGAAAAATTGTGGACCAAAAAATACCCTTCAAGCAGATTCAACCATTTATCTACAGCATCTGCATCTATCAGTCCTTCAAATAATGGAATATCAAAATTTGCTTGTACCTTGAAGGGGTTTGCATGGCCACTTGATGAATACGTGTCTGTTGTGGGAAGTCGCCGAAGGATCTGTGCAAAGTTGTCCATCATTTTGTTCCTATGTTGCACAAGGGCTTCCTCGAGAAACATTTTAAAAGGATCTCTTTCCCCATCATATTTCTTCTCATCCCCCATGGGTTGCTTTCAAGCTCAGCGCAACTGATCTTGCAAAGACTTGATTGGTTCAGTCCCAACTTCTTGTACCCATACCTTGTCGAGGACATGCACGAAGAAAAATAAATGAAGAGAAGATCGTTTTGATACCACCAATCTAGATTTATGATTGGAACGAAATGAATAACAGAATGAATACAATAACATAGATATACAGAGAACAACAACAGATGTCCAGCAAAAATTAACTTCTATTGAATGAATAAAATAGGTTGAAACTATAAAACTGCAGAACTAAAAAAAAAATTCTTGAACGGTGGTATTTATCTCTGAGAAGAGATGTGGTTGCTACGTGCATCCGTCTGAGAAGAATGATTACAATGAGGCTTCATATGACTTTTTAAAATTACTCATGAATACTAAAACCCTAGACATCCAAAAACCTAACCCTAGGAGATGAAACGCCAAAAGTTATGTGGGCCCCGATGGGTAAGTTGGTACCTCAACTTCTCGGAGTCGTAACTTTTGCATACGACCTCCATTTTAGGTGCGTGATAGTCCATTGTAAAGGTATTTTTGAGAAATACGCATTATGCCGTCAAAATCTAGCTTCATCTACAATTTGATTATGGCAAGACAAAAAAACATTGTTTAGGGCCCCAAAATGGCTCTAGAAGTACAGAAAGATGTACTGACATGAAACTTCTAACATAAGCCAGTTGGATTACATGGGTGGCCACCAATATCCACCTGGAAGCTATGTATGGATTTAGACAACCTCAGAAGTGTAGAACCCACAATTGCAAATAATTACAGAAGAACATGTTGAACTAACAACTGTCAAGAGAAGCCAGTTGGAATAGGTGGGTGGCCACCAATATCCACTTGGATCAATGTTACCGTCGATTTATCAGGGGTTACATGAGTATACCAACACCTTTAGAACAACTACTCAAGCAATCTAAAGGGTTTCGTTGGACTCAGGACTGTGATAAGGAGTTTTATGTCCTTAAAGAAAAGATGAGTATTGCACCTATTATGACTTACCCTAACTGGAAAATTGAATTTCATGTTCATATTGATGCCTATGCAATTCACTAGCTGTTATTCTTGCACAACCAAAGGAACGAAACTTGGATCATCCCATCTACTTTGCCAGCTGAAAAATTTCCCAGGATGAATGCAACTACACTACAACTGAAAGGGAATGTTTGTCTATGGTGTATGATTTTCAAAAGTTTAGGCATTATTTACTTGGAGGTCATCTTAAATTATTTACTGGCCACTCTTTTTTAAAGTATCTTGTTAACAAAGCTATGTTAGAAACTATAATTTGTTGTTTCTTATTGTTGCTTTAGGATTTTTCCTTTGAGGTCGTTGTCAATCCTAGGAAATTAAATGTGGGGTAAAATCACTTGTCTAGACTCGAGTAAGGAGAAAGTGGCAGAGTTGTTGATGACTAGCTCCCATATGCATATCTTTTCCGCATCAAGGCTATCCCGAACTATCTATCAGATATTTCCTTATTTCTAACTACTGGTACTATGCTGAAAGGTTATTCTACAACACATAAGAGGAACCTCGTTGTTCACACAATATATTATCAATTGATTGCAGGCCAACTATACAAATTGTTTATGGATAGTATCTTGAGATGTTGTGTACTTGATCATGAACGACCGGATATTCTGTGGGAATGTCATAGTGGACTTGTGGGAGGACATGTAAGTGGAAAGGAAACTACTCGAAAGATATTATAGGTAGGATTATGGTGGCCTACAATGTTTAAATATGATAAGGTCTATGCTCAATCCTACGATATATTTCAAAAAGTAGTGAAGCCATCACACCGCTGTGAATTTCCTCTACACCTTGTTTGTGCACTACAAGCCTTTGAAAAATGGGATGTGAATTTCATTGGTCCGATCACTCCCTCTTCCTAGCATTCAAAGGCTCGATACATCAATAATGAAAATGACTACCTAACGTGTTTGATTGAAGCGAAATTTGTTCAGGATTTATCTACAGCCACCACATCACGGTTTATTTTTGAGAATATCATTACCAGGTTTGGTTGTCCTCAAATCTAGACCAACGATCAAGGATCCCACTTTATCAGTGAGACTATCACAACCCTTACTAGAGAATTCTTGATTCAACATCATAATATAAGCCCCTACCATTTGCAAAAAAATGGTACAATGGAAGCATTTAATAAAATTTTGAAGATGGGATTGACTAAAGTCTGTTGCTAAAATCAGGATGACTAAGATGAGTGAGTTCCCCCTGTGTTATGGGATTACATGAATCCCACGAAGCGATTGAGTATATATACTCCCTTTCAACTGGTATGTGGTAGAGAATCATTCGTACCATCTATGCTTCTCACCCCAAGTTTATTCATTGTGCAAGCTACCAATATGACAGATGATGAATCCATTGTTGTGTGGGTCGATGAACTGATGGAACTTGAGGAGGATAGGTTCTTCACGGATCTTCATCAAACTGTAGAGAAAGATAGGATGAAGGCTTGGCATGACATTCATATAAATCATAAATCATTTGCACAAGGTGACCTCATCCTATTATACGACAACAGGTATCAAAAACATTCAGGGAAGCTATAGATGCATTGGTTGGGACCTTTTCTAGTCGTAGAAATATGTGACATTGGAGCTGTCAAATTATTGAAAATTGATGGAATTCTTCAACCGAGATGGGTGAATGGTGCACGCCTTAATCCCTACCTCTCATCTTCATAAATAAATTTTTGGCATTCTCCTATCTTCGAGAGTGATTTTCATAGGTATGATTTCCATTTTTGTCTCTGATTTCCATTTATGTCTCTGTTTTTCCATTTATGTCAATAAAACTATGACATGGTCTCCTCTCACATGTCTTAGAGTTTATTTGTCCTATCCAAGTTGTCCAGCCCATATATTCACTTTGTGTTCAAGGAGGTCTCTCTCACATCATCTAGTACTTAACATTGTTGAAGTTCAAATTCCATTCATTAGTAGATTTTTTCTTTCCATCGCATCCCTACCTATCATATTCAGTTTAATATTAACAATTGTCCATCCCTTTTCCAATTCACCACCGATATGCTTATTATTTTCCTAAGTTGATCTGATGTCCCATTACCAACTTTTTTCTTATGCATTTAGTTTCCCGAATCATGTCGTGGATATTTCCTCATTTGAGGGATTTAGTCAACGTTAATGCCCACTATTGTCACCCTGTAGCATTCAATGCATGGCCATCCCGTCACCCTCCACACATTTCTTATAAACACACCTTATGTCATCGAATCAATACTCTTTCATTTTCATCGCGCTAATTGTATCCTCAGTCCTAGAGGCCAGTGAGAAACCTATGAACTAGGGGGCATAATTTATTAAATTTGCACCTCGCTTCCTTGCATGGTATTCCCACATCATGTTCAAATCAGGGAAATCCTCGGTGGCATGGGTGTTATTCCTGCAGTGGGCACACAAAGGTCATCTCGGAAGAGGGAAATCTCTAGTGAGATGTCCCTGCTCATCACAATTACAACACCTAGTTGGACCCCTTCCAAGAGTTCATCCAACTCTAAAACCTTTGCCACCTCTACGTCCTCCTTCAAATCCTTGAGGCGCTTCGTCGACCCTGAATGTAGACCAATCTAGTATGCCTATAAGAACATTCAAACCGTGACACTACTTGGTGGTGTGAGTAGGTGACCCACAGAATTCACAGTAAACTATGTTCAGAATAGGGGCATATTTCTACAAGATTGGGAAATGTTGAGGGGAATTCCCATGACTTCTAAAAATTCCACAATATTCATTATTCTAACTTCCTTGATTATTGGGAAAGGTGTGGTATCGCATAGGGCCATGGAATAGCACAATAGATGCAACTTGCACAACCCCTTCCAATGGTTCTACAAGTGGAGGCACAATTGGTTTTGGAGGGGGTCCTTTCCCCCTCATTCTGGGACATTTCATTGTCATATGACCCTCAGTGTAGCAACCAGTACACCAGACCTGTGGGAGACCTGCTCTAGGGATGGTAAATTCTTGATTTTTGTCAATTAACACGGAAATATGGCCTTGTAGTTGCATAATATTATAGTCATGAGGTGGTCTTATCACCTACAAGCTGTAAGAATATCTCTCCATCACCTTGATTTTCATAGCTTGCTCTAAGGCTTCCCTCAAAGTGGTTATCCTCTACTGGGTTAACAAAATGCAGGTTAATGGTAAAAGTCCCTGAATAAACCATTCTTGCCAAAATGAAATCCCCCATTTTTATCATTGTCTAATGAAATGTAACCCCTTCCATTGCATTTTCATTACATAATAAATATACAAACAATAGAATGAAAGTTATGAGAATAAATGATGTGTGTATGTGTGTGTGTCTAATTAACCTTATTCATCCTTTGATGCCACGACTCTTATGGTGTTCTTTGCAAATAAACTCAACATAAACTTATAAGTTAAAAGAGGTGGGAGGGACTTGGAGTATAGGAAGTTCTAAGCTATAGGACATTTATTTCAAACCTTCTATGCAACCTTTCCTCTTAAATATTGAGGAAGTTGGTTTCTATAGCATCAGTATGTTGGATGACCAATATTAAAAGTGATGACGATGATTAAACAAATCATAGTCATCCAATCATCTCAGTCCCACTCTATTCCAATATATATAACTAACAATTGCCCCTAAAGGTGTAAAGACACCTTGTAAGAAAAGTTATTTTATAAAAAGCAATAACTAGAAATATGATATTCATTATTTGTTCAATATTCAATTCCACACGTTAGTATGCCATGAGCATTTCTGGGAGCATCTAAATAGAGAATCTCTTCAAAAATCAACATGATAAATTCACAAATGTAGCTACAAAGTATTGTCTTCTTCATTTGGATGATAACAAATGCCTAGATTGAAAACTACAACTTTGTTAAATCATGTCAACAAAACACAAACGATAGACCTCCATTCTCCCATAATCAAGTAAAATACTAACACTAATTAAAACTATAAAACTTCATTAACTCACACTCAATTCAAACATTAACACTAATTAAAAAAATTAAAAACACCTAATATTTGATATTATTCTTTGTTAAAATTTCCTTAACCTTGAAGCATAAAAGTCATTTTACCTAAAGACTAATATTTATACTAATTGAAAAACAAAGAAAAACATTATACATTTAATAATTTGGCTCTACAAATACCCCTACCCATAGAGAGGTGGATACTTATCTCGGAACTCAATATAATTACCCAGTCATATAGAAAAAGAACAATGTCCTTATATGGGAATAGTTTCTTTTGGGTGTGGACATCCTTTTATACATGAATGAATTTTGGATCAATTTTATAATAATAAGACATAAATTCCATAGCAATACACATAGGTGGTAGAGATAAGTGTTGGAATGATTTTATTTAAATATTTTTATTAAATATATAAGTGTAGGTTACTACACTTAAATGTTTTTTTTACATTAGTATAATAATATTTTGACTTTTTTTATATTATTATATCTGTCTTCATAGTGATTGATTGATTACAAGTCAAACTTAAATGACTGCATATTAAATTTTTTTAATTATCGAATAGACCCCGACTGGAATTCTTCTCATGATAGAAATATCTGTAACCTAGAACAATCATCAGGATTTTTGGATCAGTCGCACTGGAGTTATAAATTTACCGAGTGCAAAGCTCGCTCCACTCTTCAAGGATAACACGTCGATTGGAGTTCGTCTTTAATGGTTGGAGGATAAAAACGCCAATTGGAGGTTGTATTTCACTGTACAAATCTATACCTGTAATACAAAAAAATTGGGTTTTGAAATAAAAGAAACAAGTCTCCGAACTGATATGAATGTTGTTTCCAGAAAAATATTGACAGAGATATATGTATATATATATTGATCGCGCTGTGGCTATTTACTTATATGCTAAGAGTGAGAGTTTTGTTCATGGAGTAAGATTGTATGGTGTATTTGGCTAGTTATTGAAAGGCTTTTTTATTTTTCTGATGTTTAAATGGATGCTCTATCTGCTTCAACTCTATCAAATTCAGACATCCATTTGTCAACTACATTATCTATTTCGATTCCATGCAGGGTTAAGGAATCTTGGAGGCCCAATCCAATAATTAGTCCTCGAACCTCTGCTCTAAACAGCTTCTGGTCCTCATCTTTATCAGCAAAATAGAATAACCTGTGATGACAAAGCTGCACATCATTAGAGTTAACCCATTGATAGAGTGTTAGTTTGTTGGATTTACTTGGATTCAAAAGTGTTTGACAACTTAAAACATATAAAGTGTATTCCCTAAGTTCGTGCTTTGCATATATTGGGAGAGATGTACCATTGGATTGGAGCCTTTTGACAGGATGCGAAATCCCTTAGAGTCAAGATTCTCTAAATCATATTGAACAGAAAATGTAAGGTTGTTTTAGGTAAAAAAAACTCTTCCAATTCACACTATGGCATGGCGTTTGAACAAAAAATGTAAGGTTGTTTTAGGTAAAAAAAACTCTTCCAATTCACACTATGGCATGGCGTTTTGGCATTATTTCTGTTAGCATTCAAAGTCACATTTTGACTTCTAAAGTGTAAGCTCAGCACCCATCAGTAGGTTTAAAAATAAGTTTTTATGATGATGTCAAATGGATCAAAACTCAGTCGAAAATTACATAAAGTTCCAGAAAACATATGAGGAAAACCCTTTTGACATAAGAACTTCTTTAATCAAAAGATAAACTCTGATAAAATTATAGCAGCATCATAACAAAACCTCCATTGCAATATAGATACAATAAATCAAATGAATCAGAGTAAGAGATTGAGATAATGGAAATGAACTGATTTCTATTAATCAAAAAGTCTCAGGTGATACAGAAAATCCAGAGATGGCTCTGTAACTTCACAATTTCAAAAGTATGAGTCTCATTACAATCCTTCAAACCCTTCAATGATTTTCAATGTTTATCTTATATCCTAGGCTGTCAATGATAGCTTTACAATTCGAATTCCCCTTCTTGCATAGGATTCCCACACCTAAAGGTGGAGTAACTACAGTTGTTCAACAAAAGGTAACAAACTGCTAAAAACTAGGCTAATGCTAGTAACCTCCTTAATCACATTAAATGTGCTTGATGATGTGTACTTTTAGCACATCTCCCTCTTTCAGGTGTCCCTCCAGCCTTCAACTGGCCTTCCAGCAACTATCACATACTCATCCACCCATCTGGCAACCAATAATTCTTCCAAAACCTCCAATTCAAGAGTTCGCAGCACTAGCCTGGTAGCATGGCGCTGGAGGCTGACATCTTCAGATTTGCACAGGAGCGCCTGCAAGTGGTCTAACTGCCAACTCATCTCATGCATCTAGTTCGTAGTGAAGTGTGCAGCACCTGTCTATAACACCAGTTCGCAGCGCCAAGCTGGAGGATGCTTTGCACACTTGGAGAAAACCATTAAAACATTCATAACAATAATCCCTGACTATTGATTTAAAAATCAACTCTGAAATCAAGGAGATCTCCAATTGACATGACCTTTTAAGAGCAATGATGACTATAAATGCAATATGTACTTTGAAAGTGTTTTGAACTCTCCTAGTGAATTGGCAGCGTACAACTCAAACTAGATTTGACATTTTAACGAGTTGAGTGACAAGAGGATGGGTCAACATACAACATAGAGAAAGTGACATGTCGGGGTAATGATGAAAAATTTTTGAAAGATGTGACTCAATGACTCTTCAAACCAAAACCAAACTAATCATAATTTATTCATGCCAAAAAATGAAAAATGGCTATGGGAAAGAGACTAAAACCTATAACCTAAGGTAAAACTATGACACAAAATCAAACTAAATATTTTTTTGACCCTTGAAAATCTATGTGATAAAAATTTCAGCCATCATTGATATATTACAAGAAGTACCATGAAAAGTTTTGGTATAAACAACCAATTAGCTTGTATTGTCGTTGCAGCAACTTGATCTGCAATAAGAGGTTTTCCACTCAAGTACTCAAAAGGATCTATTACAAGACAATGAACTTTCCCTTTTAGGTTGTGGATCATCCTTCTCTTTGTATGGTTTACGGTAGGGGAGATAGCGAAGGACGTTACTCAGTATCAAATATCAGTAAAGTTCTTCAACTGAAAAATTTAGTTTTATCATCAAATTCTTAATTGATAATCCATTAAAAGCAAAGAACAAAGTAACACTCTCAATTGAAGCATCTGGAAAATTAAAAAGAAAAAAGAGAAAAAAAAATAAACAAGCATTCTTCACCCACTTTGTAAGAATGTTATCATTTGGAGATCCATATGAATTAAGGAGGCCACCCCATTTTTCATAAGAAAATTGAGATAATATTTTGACAGAAAGCAATTGTTGATACCATTCTCTTGCCATGGTTATCCTTCTCTCCTGGAGCCAGGGAGAGATTACCTAAAAATATTGTTGCCAATGCATGGCAATGGACAAATTTGAGGTTGCTCTTATTAATTATTTAAATCACTGAAAAGTGCACCTCATAAACACACTAGGGGGAAATGCACCTAGTATCCAAAGTAGCCTAGTAGCCCAATTATCGTCAATATGTGCCTTGTCACTTTGAATGGAAAAGTCACATGGTGGCCAAATAACTTAGGGATTTGAACCAAAATAAATGGTAATACACTAATAATCATGATCCAGGCTGAATTTTTTGATTGGGAATCCATAGATATGTCAGTTCCTATAACAATGAAACACAAAAAATCATCAACTTAGCTCAACCTTCACAATAATAATTGTGAATAACTTCATATTTTTTCACCTAATACACAGAAAATATGAGAAAATAAAGTATGTATGTCATCTGAATGAAAAAATAAAATTTGTACATAGATCAAATTCAAAAGATACCAGTGTTAAATGCAACAATAATCAGTAGTGGTTTTATGATGGTAAATGTATATATCATTCCATATTAATACTGAACTCTCTTTACAAAGATTCATGATAGTTGCAAAAACTATATTTATTGATGGTAAATGAATCGATCATTCCAGATAAATAATAATCTCTCTTATAGTTGCAGAAACTATTGAAAACCAAGACATAATTACGAGAACTCATGTTGGTGCAGGCCATTTTGGGGAAAATTGCAGTAATCAATGAGGAAAATTAGAAAATGGACCAAAGAAGGAGCACACACTGGAAAACAGGGAAAAGCAGCGCCAGGAAAGCAGGAAAGTCAAAGGAAGGAAGAAGGACACAGATCGACGAGGAAAATGGTTGGCTTTTGGACCAGCCACGCTCAAGGATTTATAATGTGGACAAACCTAATCCACTTAGGTTTAATGGGTTAGGGTTTTGGTCATTTTTATAACGGGTATTAAACCTTTGTTGTAATATAAATATATTGTAGCAAAGAGTAGAAAGAGGTGATTATTAGAGATTAGCATGAGCTAATGTGTGATGAGATCTTAGAGTTAGTTTTTGAGTCAGAGATATAAATATGATCAGAGAGACAAAGATATGCATTGTAATCGAGGGTAAGGTCACAATTTGTAGAGCTTAGTGTGATCTTGTCAGTCTCAAATTTAATGCACATGGTGCTATAAACTTAATGAAGATTAATAAAAGAGCGAAGAAATCCAGATATTTGTGGACGTAGCCCAGGGGGGTGAACCACGATAATATTTTGTCTATGTGTGGAATGTTTCTTTTATTTCTTGCAATGGTCTATAATGAATAATTTAATCTGGTAGAAGTAAATTGCAGTGTGCACTAGAATAGTCATGATATTTACTGCAGAAGGAACCTTAATGAATGAAAATTGTTGGCACAAGGCCGAAGTGGAAATAAGGACGGTTGTGGGAAAGAAAGCATGCAGAAACTGAAGTAACAGTTGGAGAAAGAACAACACGCATGCATGCAATAAAGCGTGCACAAGGAAAGTGACAGCTGGAGGAAGAATAGCACGCGCATGAGAGGAAGACCTAACTTCGGAAGGGTTAGGGTTTTGGTAATACACTGTAAATGGTTGAAGAGCCTGATATATATATATATATATATAGATACATACGTAGGTATCATGTAGGTTGTTGTTGATGTTGTTGTTGTTATTCGTTATTAGTCTGGAGTATTGTAGCTACGCACGAGCAATGTGATATGTAATGTTTTTTACTGTGTGAGCCGATTTTGTAATTTGTTGAGTAAGGAATAGAAGAGGGAAGGTAGATCTGAGGATTGGATCGCAGGTGGTAGATCCTGGTGTGATCTAGTTCGCCTCATATAGATCTTACCCGGAAGAGGGGAATTGTAAGCGTGCAGCATTGGGAATGCAGAACTACCATAATAAAAGAGCCAAGAGCCAAATATTTGTGGACGTAGCCCAGGAGGGGGTGAACCATGGTAATATCTATGTAATGTGATGAATGCATGCATATATTTACTTTCTTTCAAAAATTAATGGTTATGCTCAATGAATGAGTTAATACATTGTTAGAGAATACGTTTATGTTTTTTGGGGAATAACCCATGAAATATACATCTGCAACCATGAGGAATAAATAGATTACACCTATAGCGCGTAATACATGGCTCTAATTCATAAACCCCTATCTCATACTCAATCCTAGGTTGTAAACACCTGAGTCTTATAGCCACCCATTTAAAGTTATCTTGGGTGAGACTGCGCAGTGCATCTTGTGTACTATGTTGCCTTCTAGTTTACCAGAGCACCCGATAGTTTTAGAGGCTTTGTTGGAACCCCGAATGACATGAACCCTGGGTCAACAACTCAGATAGACAAGTAGAGTAGACCGACCAGAGAATGAAACCCAACAATGGTTTCGTTGTTAGGTTAAGAGGAACAAGAGAGGATTGAGTAGATGAGATAGAGAAAATGAGACATGAATGAGCGAAACAAAATAGAAATGAGATGTTAGAATGGAATGTTGAGACCATGGAACCCCACGAAAGTGGAAATCGAAGGCTGGTTGAGAACTAAAGAACTAGATTTTCCACAGAAAGACAATAGAAACCCTAGAATCACACCGCGTAAATACCTGGATAAATACGTATTTACTGATTTACATGAAGTCTTTTTCTATGATTTTTCACATCTACTACAAGAGTGGATCCTAAGGTTGAAGGATAACCATGCGATGAACCAGATTCGACAGCTAGATTGGACTCTAGTACAGATTGAGCAGCTACAGCAAGTGAACAACAAATTCACCCACGCAATAGACTTTTGGCTTGAAATTATTGTGGCAGGCTTCATCATAGAGTTTGTAGTAGACACAGCGAAGTCATACAACGCAGTCGAGAAAGAATTTTTACAAGGACCTAGAGGAAGGTACATTCAATCATTGTATACTTCTATCAAGATACAGCTATATAACAAAGGTGTAATGACAATGGAATCAGATAGCTAGACTTCCTTGCGTGCATGGGGGAAAGGGGGAAGCACTGACAGAGAGAGGATAAATGGAAGGAGGTCGGGATAAAGGAAAGAGGGAGGAGGAACCCTTGGACCCGATCATGTTGGATGAAGACTATATCAACTGGATACAAGCGTCACTAGGAACGACGTGTAGTGGAGTACCCTACCAATATAAGGTAAATACCAAGAAGAGAGTCGTAGCCACAAGGGAGGTCTTCGCTAGCGATGAGGAAGAGGTAGAGGATCTCCGGGTTGTGGAGAAGATTGAGGAAATCCTACATGCAACATACGAGAGGAAGACAAGAGGCCCAAGAACAAGAGGAGAAGGCATCCATCCTATCCATATTAATGTCAGTGTGGAACCCATAAACCCATGTGCGACCAATACACCGAAGAGAACACCACCATTTAGACGACCAAAGTTTGGAGGAAGTCCGACAGCAAGAAGTACATCTACACAAGGAGAAACAACTGGAGGAGCCAGTTCAGTAAACCCTAGTCAAGTATCTACACTGTGCGGAGGAGGTAGTAGTTCAGTATTCGGAATGGTAGGACACGATCCTACTATCATATTACCAGAGTTTCGAGCAGAAGTAGCAAAAGACCCTGAGAATCATTTTTTCATTTGTGCAAAGATCTGGGAAGAAAAGAAGATCACTGATGAGGATACCAAACTCGCGTAGCTAGCGATCACGCTAAGACACCACGCACTAGACTGGTACATGAGTCTAGACATGAACAGTGTCCCCGGGACGACAAGGACACTGGCTAACATTAAGAAATTATTGATAAATGAGTTCCAGAAGCCAAGCTCAGAGAAGAAGTACATGAATGAGATGATTGAAATAAGACAGAAACCAGGAGAATCTGTATGGGTGATTGATTAGAGATTCAAACTATTAAAAGGAAAGGTAAAATACCTTATGACCAATATGCAACATTGGAACATGTTTGTCAACTCACTACTCCCACACTTAAAATATCCCTTATGACAACAAAAGTTTCAGACATAGGTAAAGGCTCTGCAAGCAGCCTTACAAATGGAAGAGAACCAGTACCAGCAGATGGACCCAGCTATCGAAGAGTTGCAAGAGGATTTGAATAATTTAACATTTCAGTTGAACCAAAATAAGAACAAGGACAAACGAGAAGCTATTTGGTGCACTACCTGCAGGACGGAAGGACACCACAAGAACGAATGCCCAACATTCGTGCAGTATATGGAAATAGGTATGTCAAACCTACTACTGCAGGGAGGATTATGGTGCGAAATATGCAAGAAACCGAGTCACGACCCCTATCACTGCACGATGATGTAGAAGTACCAGACAGTTCCAAAGAATTCATATTGCACCTTTTGTAAGTCAGTGGGTCACGACGACAAAGACTGTCGAACTATGGAGATGATGAGGGAAATAACATCAGACGCATATAGGGTACATGCTGAAATGTTGACTGGGCAAGCAGCGCCACAATTCAATCAATCCCTAGCCCCGTATAACACTACGTACTAGCAATATAATACTACGCAACAACCCTACAATAATGCACAGTCGCAGTACAACCCGGCACAACCCCATTACAATGTTGTGCAGTATAATTAGGCACCATAGTATAATGCACCATGAGGTAACTATGCAGTCTACAGAGGAGCAAGACGAGCCAGAGGAAGCTTTGGACACGGTAGAGGACCAGTCACATGTCACAATTGCCATCAACCAGGACATTATGCACAGGAATTTCCACTGCCACCAACGACTTGTATGTATTGTCGCGCATCGAACCACGATACAGAGGAATGTCCGACATTACTAGTAAAGATTCAGGTAAAAAGGAACCAAAACAATCAAGATGTTCAGTGGATTTCAACCGAATCAAGGGACGACAGACGGAACATCAACATAGTCACTCACGGAGGAACAAAAAAAGGAAACGACACAGTTCGACAGGAACCAGCGTAGAACCAATGGGTAAAGAAGAACAGTGACCCTAAGAAGCAGTTTGACGCGCACAAGGAAAAGGATATCTTTAAAGAAGACTGGAAAAAATTTCAGAAGGAGGACATAGCGTCGAATGCACAGCAAAGCAAGGAAGCTCCAGAATATGAGATGTCGCCATCACTGGACCATACCAACCAAATGCAACTCAAGGGACAAGTAAGTACTATCAAAGACTTTTTGCAATCATGCGTCAAAGTGTTAAGTGATCCTTCATCTGTGAAAATATTACAAAACATCCTAGAGAAATGTAGCAGCAAAACGAAACAAAAGCTAGAACTGAA
The DNA here is from genome assembly GCA_009831015.1 of Picea engelmannii. Taxonomy (NCBI): domain Eukaryota; kingdom Viridiplantae; phylum Streptophyta; class Pinopsida; order Pinales; family Pinaceae; genus Picea; species Picea engelmannii. The sequence continues at coordinate 258,690 of ML777385.1, read as the reverse complement.
AACCGTCAACCACCTACACACAAGAAGAAGAACAAGTAGGGAATTTAGACTAAATGATAACATTGGGGATTTCAATATGGAAGATATTATACTAGACCAAAGATCCGAAGTGAATGTGCTACCAAAGACCACATGGAAATGCATGGGGGAACCCACATTGGGATACTCAACCGTTCAACTAAAGCTGGAAAATCAACATAGAGTCCTACCAATAGGTAGACTGAAAGGAGTAATAGTAGATCTGTACAGAGTGCGCACTAAGGAAGACTTCGAATTCATCGAAATAGTATATGGCACAACACCTTACCCAGCACTACTTGGTCTGGATTGGGCGTTTGACAACTAGGCCATAATTAACTTGAAAACCAGGAAAATGACATTTGAGTCTGGAGACTACAGGGTCGTAGCACCACTAGACCCATTAGAAGGGGAGAGGTTCGTAGAACCCACTTGCCTAGACTTAGAAGAGATCGATCAGTTGTAGAGAACAACTGTGCGTGATGAGGATTATGTAAACCCAACTGCAGATGGGGTACTCAGTTGGTAGAGCATTACTTCATGCGCAACAAACTCAGACACTGGGTTAGAAAACTAGCAGCAGAGACTACACAAAGTATCCACGAGAAGATGTGCAAGAATAGACCGCGCAGTAAGGTGGGTAGGCATAGAAATCAGAGAACCACCCAGTTTCCGCGGGCTCAATGATTTGGAAACCTTCTTGACACAATATGAAGATGAAGTATTAGAAAAACAAAGATTACTCGCACTGGATCTAGCACTAAAGGCCACACCCACAAGATGGTGGGGTGCACAAAAGGAGACCATCACATAATGGTATCAATGCAAGTGATTACTGCACATACGGTTTGGCGCAGAACAAACATATAACAAACAACAAAAATATGAAGGACTAGGGACACTGGCGGAACACTTGGAGGAGTGTAAAACGCTGTGGAAAATGACACCACCAGAGGAATGGCCTCAACACTTCATTCATACTTTAGAGGGCATACCAGTGAACTGGTATACAACTAGGAATTGCGCAAAGGAACCAAGACATGGACAACACTCCAACAGAACTTTATAGTCACTTTCTCATTCGAGCATGAGAACCCCAACATAGATACGGCCCTAAAACGGATCAGAGGTGTCATATTCATTAAAGAAACGGACATAGAACTTATCACGGAAGAACAGCCGCGGAATAAGCAGATAATCAAGGAACTACTATCATGTTACCATGTACAGGAGGAAGCACTAGATGAAGATGATCCGCGTGATATTCAGATTGAAGAAGTGGAAGTCGAACGAGATGTGGAAGGACCACCCATAGAATCAGAAGTCATGTTTGCGCCAATCAAAATTAAGAAGGTTAACATCGAGACAGTTGAGAAACCCAAAATGGCCAGCATTGGAGATTACTGGGATGAGAAAACAGTAGAAAGCATCACAGAATTGTTGCATGAATATAGCGACCTTTTTCCCACAAAATTTACAGAGATGAAGGGTATAGTCGAAGAATTAGGAGAAATGAAAATACCTCTCAGATCCGATGCGAGACCTATTAAAAAACAACCCTACAGACTGAATCCCATATATTAACAAAAATTTAAAGATGAGATGGACAGAATGCTCGAAGTCGGCATCATTGAACCAGTCGAGGAATTAGAATGGATAAGCCTGATGGTAGTATAGGACAAGAAACAGGGAAGAGGGATTAGGATATGCGTCAACTTGAGGAAGTTGAACCATGCATGCCTACATGGCCCATTTCCTACATCGTTTACGAATGAAGTGATAGAGAATGTGGGGGGCCACGAAGCTTACTCATTCACTGATGGATTCTCGGGTTACCATTATATTAAGATAGCACAAGAGGATAGACACAAGACCACGTTTGTGATGGAATGGGGATCTTATCAGTACACATTCATGTTGTTCAGACTGAAGAATGCACCTGTGATATTCTCCAGAGTGGTCATCACAGCATTTAAGGAATTCATCCATCAATTTCTTGAAATATACCTGGATGATTGGACAGTTTATAGCCTGTTGAAAAACCATGTGGAATTTTTATGACTGATGTTAGAACAATGCAGACAGTGCCAGATATCACTAAATATCAAGAAATGCATATTTGGAACATCGTTTGGGATACTATTGGGCCATATAGCATGAAAACAAGGCTTGCTAGTGGATCCGGCAAAAATCGCAGTCATTGTCAACTTACTAGCACCAAAAACAGTCTGCCAACTAAAACCGACGTTAGGTAACACAAGATACTACAGGAAATTCATCAAAGGATATGCGCAAATCACAGCACCAATGGAAAAATTGTTAAGGAAGGATACGAAGTATCAATGGAACGCCGAGTGTCAACACGGTCTGGATACCCTGAAGGACAAGATGGTTACTGCACCGATATTAGTATTTCCAAATTGGGAAAAGACATTCCAAGTGCATGTATATGCATCAATGATAGCACTTGGAGCTATCTTAGCACAACCAGGAGTGGGAGACTTGGATCACCCGATAGCGTTCGCAAGTAGAAAATTATCAAACTCAAAACAGAATTATAACACGACAGAAAGAGAAGGCCTAGATATGGTTTATGCACTGCAGAAGTTCAGACATTACCTATTGGGAAAACACTTTAAGATGTTTATAGATCACTCAGCCCTGAAATACCTAGTCAACAAGCCAGTGTTGGGGGGGCGAATCTGTCGATGGTTATTTTTTTTTCAAGAATTTGACTTTGAGGTAATAGTGAAACCAGGAAAACTGAATGCAAGACCTGACCACCTATCAAGGGTCACAAATGGAGAAGAACCGATGAATTTAGAAGACAACTTTATGGATGCACAGTTATTCTCAGTACAAATTGCTAACGACTACTTCGCAAAGATCATCCAGTACTTGAGCACAGGTACCACGCCACAAGGATATACCAATGTGCAAAATAAGAACCTGGTAGTCCGCGCAGCTGAATATCAACTAATCGCAGGACATCTATACAAGATGGGCGCAGATAGCATTTTACAAAGATACATACTAGACCACGAACGACCAAGAATTCTAGCAGAATCCCACGAGGGAATGGAAGGAGGGAATTACGCAAGAAAATCTATCGTGCATAAGGTACTACACGCAGGATTATGGTGGCCAATGATCCACAGAGACTCGAAAGAGTACTCTCAAAGATGCGATTTCTGTCAAAGTGTAAGCAAACCCAATAGAAGGGATGAGATGCCACTGCGACCACAAGTGACATTACAGGAATTTGATAAATGGGCAATAGACTTTGTGGGGCCAATTAATCCACCAGCCAAAAGAACATAGGCAAGATACATTATCACCGTGACGGAATACCTAACAAGATGGGTGGAAGCCGCACTAGTAAAATATTGCAGCGCATAAATAGCTGCACACTTCCTGTTTGAACATGTAATCACTAGATTTGGGTGCCCAAGAGTTTTGATGAGTGACCAAGGCACGCACTTCATAAACAACACCATCCATGTGATACTTGAGGAGTTCGAAGTTCACCACCAGAAAAGCACACTGTATCATCCACAGGAAAACGACACAGTAGAATCTTTCAACAAAATTCTAGAGAACACACTGACAAAGATATGTAACATCAATAGAGACGATTGGGACCTCAAAGTACCAGCAGTATTATGGACGTATAGGACTACATGAAAAAATTTGACAAGGCACACACCATTCAAACTAGTCTATGACCAAGAAGCAGTAATGCCATTAGAATTCTTAATACCCAGCCTACGTATAGCATCTATCACACAAATGACAGAACAAGGCGCAGTACAGGAAAGACTGAATCAATTACTACCAATGGAGGAAGACCGAATCTTGGAAGGATTCCACCAACAAGTGAAGAAAGCAAGAGGCAAAGCTTGGCACGATCAACACATCAAGAAAAAAACATTTAAGGAAGGAGATTTAGTATTGCTTTACGACATCAAATCGGTTCAGCACCCGGGGAAGCTGAAAATGCATTCGCTAGGACCATACGAGGTAAAATCAGTAAAAGATGGAGGATTTGTATAGTTAAGAGATTTAGCAGGTACAAACCTCAGAGGAATGATCAATGGGAGCCAGATGAAGCTGTACAAGGACAGTTGACCACCCATCGCACAGTNAACAAGACTAAAAAACGTGCAGCACGCCAGAGATAAAAGGTCTACATAGCATTTGAAACATGAAATCAGCAAAGGCAAGGAAAACATTCATATCAAAAAGGGAAACAAGCAGGAAAAGGAAAGTCGACGAAAGCAGGCTGACAGGACAGCACAAGGAAAAATTAAAGCACGGCAAGGGTCGATGGGACATCACATTAAACGCGCCAACTGGAGACAACAAAGCAGGCGTAATGGAAAGTACAAAAACATCACATATGCATTGAACCCACAGTTATGGTGCATTAATCATGTAATGGAGGAAGCGTCCTTGACAAGATTCATGACAAGCCCATACAACACGCGAGCACGGAAGCAACTAGTCTATTTATGAAAGAAGAATAGAGAGAGAACAATAGCAACCATAATGAACAGAGAGAGACCGTAGAGCTCACCGAAACCACTCGAACTCAGCAAGTGTTCGACAGACACCACTATGGCACCACTGAAGCTAGCAGAACCAGGCCAGACAACTAGATCGACCAGGGTGCAAACTAGGTCACGAGGACCATTGGAAGAAAATGAGCAGCAGCAGCCGGAGATCGTCGATATCGATGAAATCCCATCCCCAGAGACATTATCGCTAAACCCTACACTGGTACTAGAAGAAACTTAGCAGCCACAAGTAGAGGCCATGGAACAGGATACACCAGTAGCGGTGCAGGAACCTCAGAAGGAAGAAGAAGAAACTCAGCATAAAATACAACCAGAAAGCACTGAAGAAGATGCGGAAGTTAATAGAACAACATAGAATATAGGAGAAGTGGTGCAACCAGACGATATGTAAGCACCCAGCTTATATCAAACAGCAGAGGAGACCACTGGAACTACCTGGGCTTGGCCAGCATGGATCACAAGGGAGCAACCGAAAGTTCCTGGAACTTCGAACCAGCCACCACAGCAGGAAGACAAAGTTCAGATACCAAGCTCACCTTGCAAGAAACCGGCAGCAAAAATTGTTCTACCACACATACCAAAGGGAGTACAGGTAGACCTGCAGCTACTGGGTCATGTCAGGAAGCTCAAGTATTCTGACCACGATGTATTAGATGAAACCAAGAGCCCAGAACTTGCGCCACAGGTCTGTATGTAGAAAATAGTTGTAAACCAACTTGGAGAAATGATCAGCCATCCACATCAGTGGGCAAGTGCACTGGACAGAATAGGAATTTTAGGATTGTTGAAGCTACCACACTTTGGTAGAGGCCAGTATGTGATGGCATGCGTCAAGAAGCTATTAGCAGTCATGCATGGAGGAGATATATGGATGGACAAACCCATCCCCATCATTGTTGATCTTATCGCACAAATAACAGGACTACCCATCCAAGATATGGATCCCATGCTAATTTTGGATAATAAATCCAAGGAGAAAGCATTAGCAGAGGAGATAAAGAAGAAATATGGTATCGCCAGTAGAACAAGAGGCATTATAGTCAAACAGATCAACAATGCAGCTACACAATTGGGTACAAAGATATTAGCCTACAAATTGCTAAGAAAATGCCGCAAAGACGAAGTACCGGCAGAAGTCATCGCAATTGTAGCTCAATGCGCAGAAGGCACCTCCATGAGCTGGGTGCCATATCTATCAAACGTGTTTCAAGTGGACTACAAATATTCATAGGACACAGGTACAGAATTTCATTACTCATGGTTGATCACCCTCATAGCCTTCATGGGATGGAGAGAACCAAAATACTTACTCTTTTGTACCAGGCCACAGCCAGTGGGAGCAAGATATCTTTTACTGAGATCCAGGCCACAGGTCAAGCATAAGAGGGATAATGGAATCGTATTCGAAGCATACCTACAAGACATACAGGAAGCTATCAGTCGATCATGGAGAATAACACCAGAGGCTATCACGCAATATGGGGACATCGCCAACTTATGGGATACACGACAAGCCATGTGGATACAACCAAGGCAGGATCCAGATAAACAGTGGCTACGAATGTGCTACTGCATCACTGAGGGTGATATCGATATGATCATCAGCAAATGGCTTGATGAATGGAGGATCCCAGCCATTTCCTGGGAAGTACCGACACAAACAGTAGAAGGAAAGACTACGTAGGAGGAAACACAGCCTCTGCAAATCCCAGTGCCCAAGAAATGAAGAACATGCCAAAGCAAGTCAACTCAGGAAGATGATGGGTTAGAGTAGATAGGGACCTAGAAGGGAAAGAAAGAGACCACATAGCTGACCAACGGACAGCAGAAACAGTTTGAGGGAGCACAAGAGACCACCCCAAATCCAATCACACAGGAACCAGGGGGAACTAAGAGACCAGCTACACAGGCAATAGGTGCACGCAAGAAATTGAAGGCACAATGGGCATCATTGGACTATATGATCACAGAGGATGATGGAGAGATGATCGCCAAAATGGTCTAGGATTTCCTAGCAAAAGATTTCGATCACGAAGCACATCACAGGGATAAACTGGCAGAAATGGGACAGTTCCTCAAGAAACTCGGGGAAGCCCAAAGAAAAAGTAGTAGCAGAGGCATAGAGCCATCGACAACATAGAACAAATAAAGAGTGGAGGTAGAAGAATGAGACCCAGTCCTTCCAATGCCCCACGTACATGCAATGGTCTACATAAAACCTAGCATGTTGCGGATGGACAAAATCGTGGGACAGACACCACTGAAGGATTTTGACCACATCCAATTGGTCTTGACATGGATTCCATCAAAGGCACTATACAAACTGCAGGTTAGCATTGACCATGAGATGCAATCTCAAGCACACAAAAACTTAGTCGAGCTATAGCAAGCAACAAAGAAGCGGGAAGCGCTGGAAACAGTTTTTGCGCATGCCAAATCTGAAACTCAGGAGGAGAAAGAACACAGAAACGAACTGGAATGTAGAGTAGGAGAAATTTTTGGGAAAATTCCAAGCACTACGCAAGGAAATAAACTCCCGGTAGTAGAAAAGATCGACCAGATTGTGCAGGCAATTGATCACTATCAGAAGGAGATCGAGAATATTCAAAAACAGATCAGACCAACAACTCCACCAACAATGAAGGAGAAAAGGAAGCAAGAAGAAACAATGCAACTACGGGATATAGAAAAATAGATTAGCACAGCAGCTAACTTGTTCGACAAAGCAGCGCAACTTTCGACAAGACTGGAGGAGGATCCATAGGTCCAACACTGGGACGTGGAAGAGGAAAGGATCCATGTAGCGATCCAAGAACTCAAGCAGAGACAGAAGACCATACTAATCCCAGAATGATTCAAAGGAACACAAGAGATAAATAAGATGTAGGCATACCTTATCACTGTGCAAACACAGAAACAGGAGTGTCAGGCTCAAATAGAATCGTTGCAGGAACGGGTAGAAGAAGTACTCGCACAGGCAGAAGGAGCTAGAACAAATATAACACAGACCCAGATAGAATGTACAGGATTGATGAGTGACGAAGTGGTAGTTCAGGTAGTAGACACCATCAAGGAGAAGACCGCACAGGCACTGACAAAAGTAGCAAAGTTGTAGGAAAATTTCCATATGATCACCAATGAGATTGAGGAAGCGCAGAAAAATTAGGTGACTCAGGATGAATCACATGTCAGTGTTGGGGGCCTGTTGGCACAAGGCTGAAGTGGAAATAAGGATGATCATGGGAAAGAAAGCATGCATAAACTGAAGTAACAGTTGGAGAAAGAACAGCACGCATGCATGCAAGAAAGTGTGCACAAGGAAAGTGACAACTGGAGGAAGAACAGCACATACATGAGAGGAAGACCTAACGTCATAAGGGTTAGGGTTTTGGTAATACATTGTAACTGGCTGAAGAGGCTGATAAATATATATATAGATATGTAGGTATAATATAGGTTGGTGTTGTTATTCGTTATTAGTCCGGATTATTGTAGCTACGCACGAGCAATGAGATATGTAATGTTTTTTACTGTGTGAGCTGATTTTGTAAGTTGTTGAGAAGGGAATAGAAGAGGGAAGGTAGATCTAAGGATTGGATCGCAAGTGATAGATCCTGGTGTGATCTAGTTCACCTCATATAGATCTTACCCGAAAGAGGGGAATTGTAAGCGCGTGGTGCCGGTAATGAAGAACTACCATAATAAAAGACCCAAGAGCCAAATATTTGTGGGCGTATCCCAAGAGGGGGTGAACCACGGTAATATTTTTGTAATGTGATGAATGCATGCATATCTTTACTTTCTTTCAGCAGTTAATGGTTATGCTTGATGAATGAGTTAATACATTGTTAGGGAATACGTTTATGGTGTTTGGGGAATAACCCATGAAATATACATCTGCAACCGTGAGGAATAAATAGATTACACCTACAACACGTAATACATGGATCTGATTCATAAACCCCTATCTCATACTCAATCCTAGGCTGTAAAAACCTAAGTCTTACAACCACCCATTTAAAGCTATCTCGGGTGAGACTGCACAGTGCATCTTGTGTACTGTGTTTCCTTCTGGTTTACCAGAGAGGTCGATAGTTTTAGAGGCTTTGTTGGAACCCCAAATGACATGAACCCTGGGTCAACAACTCAGATAGACAGGTAGAGTAGACCGACCAGAGAATGAAATCCAACACAAATGATTACATAATGGTATATCTCGATAGAATTTTGTAGTAGAATAATAGATCTGATGCATGTTGAGGTATAAAGAATTTTTATCATCCCCACAATAATATCCCTTCCACATTTGGAGACATTTGGATCTTGCATTCACCCATAATCCATCTCGGGTGAGACTGCATTATGCACTATGTGTGCAGTGTTTCCTTATGGTCTCTAGAAGGGCTGATGGTTTGCAAGTTTTGTTGGAAACCTAAGGTAGAACCTGGGTCATTACAAAACATCCAACAAATGATTTTGTTGCCTGAAACCCAGAAGAACAGATTGGAAGGGACTTGCTGAGAAGGACAATGAAGAGAATGTTTTATTAGAAGGGGATGTTCAGACCATGGAATCCAACTAAATAGGATATTGAACGATGGTTGACAACAAAAGAGCTCGAGTTTGTGCAAAAAGACAATAGAAACTCCAAGTATACATCGCACCAATATTTGTAAAGGTATGTATTTATTGATATTCATGAGGCATTTTTATATTATTTTCCACATTTGTTACAGGAGTGGATACTAATATTGAAGGACAATCACCCAACTAACTGGATAAGACTAGTAGAATGGACTACTGATAATATTGTGCAGCCAACAAATTCATGCGCGCAGTCGATTTCTAGCTAGATAGCATTATTGCAGGATTCATTACCGAATTTGTTGTCGATACTGCAAAATCATATACTGCTATAGAGCATGATATTTTGAAGGGTCCAAGAGGAAGGAATATTAGATCACTTTATACGTCGATCAATATTTTGTTGAATGATAAAGGTGTGATGACAATTGAGTCTAACAACTAAATAACTTTACGCGCATGGGGCGACTAGGGGAAACACTAAGGTCAATATGAGATATGGAGAAGGATCTTGATAGAGGTAAGCAAAAGGAAGCAATGGATCCCATTAGGATGGATGAATAACAAATCAAGGAAATAATGGATAAAGTGAGAATGACATGTAGCAGAAGACCCTACCAATATAAGATTAATGGGAAAAAGAGGGCAGTAGCGGAGTGGGAAGGCTTGGAAAGTGATGAAGAAGAGGTAGAGGATCTCCATGCTACAGGGTAGATTGAAGAAATCATGCATGCCACATATGAGAGAAAAACCAGAGGTCAAGGGTCTGGCACAGAAGAAGGCTCTCCATTCCATATCAGAATTAGTGTGGAACTGACAACCCCATGTGCGACTAAGATATCAGAAAATAAAAAATCATTTAGAAAACCAACAATCAGTACCAGAAGGATTCCAGTAGGACAAGGGACTAGTGGAAATTCAAGTGGAAGTACGAGTTCAACTAGTGGTAGTTAGTTATCTACACTATGTAGAGGTGGTACTACTAATTTTACAATGGCAAGAGTAGATCCAACCATTCGGTTACCAGAGTTTCATGGAGAAGGGTCGGAGGACCCAGAGAAACATTTGTTTATTTATGAAAATATTTGGGAATCTAAACAAATCACGGATGAAGATACAAAAGTGGCTCAGCTTGCAATAACATTTAAAAACTGTGCATTGGACTGGTTTATGAGCCTCATAGTAAACAGTCCACAAGGAGAAACTACAACCATCGCAGAGGTAAATAAGGCACTAATCAATGAATTCCAGTGACCAAGTTCAAAAGATCAATATATGAATGAAATGATAGAAATCAAACAAAAGCCAAAAAAGTTGGTTTGGAAGATCGAACAGAAGTTCAAGTGATTGAAAGGTAAGTTGAAATATCCTATAACAGATATGCAACATAGGAAACTCTTCATAAATTCATTATTACCCCATTTTAAATACCCATTAAGGCAACAAAAGTTCCATAATCGGGATGATGTTATGCAAGCAACCTTACAATTGGAAGAGAATTAGTATAAACATACATATCCAGTTGTAGAAGAACAGAGAGAAGATATTAATAATCTGACATTTCAGTTGAATCAAAACAAAGGTAAGGAAAAGAGGAAGTTTTCTAGTGTACCTTATGCAAAAAATAAGGACACCACAAAAATGATTGCCCAACATTTGCACAGTATTTGGGAGTAGAGTGCCAAATCCCTTATCCATGGGAGGACTATGGTGTGAAATATGTAAAACACATGGACATGATCCCTATCATTGTCCAATGATGCAAAAGTACCAAACAGTGCCTACAAGTGCATTCTTTGACTTTTTCAAGTCTGTAGGACATGAGGACAAGGATTGTCAAACCTTGGAAATGATGAAAGAAAGGACATCAGATGCTTATAGGATGCAAGCTAAAATAATGATAGTTTCACCTGCACAACAGTATAATAATGCGTAGTGGTTTACAATGCAACCACAATATAATCAAGTACCACAGTATAAAATACTGTGCGTAGACAATCAAGGTAACAGAGGAGGATTCATAGGAGGAGGTTGTGGAAGAGGAGCATTTGGAAGAGGTAGAGGACCATTAACCTGTCACAATTTCCAGCAATCTAGAAATTATCCAAGGGATTGTCCACTTCCACCATCAACATGAATGTATTGTCACGCAAAATATCACACTACAGAAGATTGTCCTACACTTCTGACAAAGATATAGGAAAAAATGAATCAAAATAATCAAAATTTTCAATGGATTGCCACAGAAACTAGAGATGATGGAAAAAAGATAAATATAGTTACTAGAGGTGGAACCAAAATAGGAGCAGATATAGTGAATCGGAATTAAAACTAGCACCAGTGGGCCAGAAAGAATACAACACCTCAACAACATTTTGATGTGCGTAAGGAAAAGGAAACATTTAAGCAAGCTAGAGAAGAAATTTTGCAGAAGAATATTGCTTCTACTTCAAATGCATAGCCAGGCTATGATGGACCAGTATATGATATGCCTCATCCATTTGATCATACCAGTAGATATCAGTCTTCATAAAAGGTAAGTAATATACAAAACTTTCTAGTGTCTTGCTTGAAGTTATTGAATGATCAAACATCTCTACAAGTATTACAAAGTCTGTTAGAAAAATGCAATTCTGGAGAAGAGATAAAACTAGAAAAAAAACAAAAGATAGTCAATCATGTCGATAAGAAGACAAGAACAAATAGGGAGTTTATACTGAATGAAAATATTGGAGACTTTAACATTGGTGACATCATATTAGATTTGGGATCTGAGGTAAATTTTCTACCTAAGAAAACATGGGAATGCATGGGGGAACTTGTAATGGGATATTCACCTATTCAAGTGAAACTAGCAAACCAACATAGAGTAGTACCAATTGGTTGATTGAAAGGCATACCAGTGGATTTATATGGTGTGTGCACTATGGAATATTTTGAGGTAATTGATATAGTGGATATTACTACACCTTATCCAACATTTTTGGGATTGGATTGGGCATTTGACAATCAAGCCATTATCAATTTGAAGACCCGAAAAATTATTTTTGAATCAGGAGAGTATAGAGTAATAGCACCATTAGACTCTTCAGAAGGTGGAAGATATTTTGAAACAACGATAGAAAAATTTATCACAAAAGAGATAAATTAGTTTTATAGAACTACTGCACGCGAGGAAGATTACATTAACCCAATAGCAGATGGAATGCTTATCTGGAGAAGCATCAGTTCTTGTGCTTCGGATTCTGACATAGGACTAGAGAATTGGAAACAACACTTACATGATATAAATATATACCAAAATATGTGCAAGAATGACATGCACACTAAGATGGGTTGGCACAGAGGTAAGAGAACCTTCAAATTTTTATGGTCAAAATGATTTGGAAGAATTCTTAAGAAAGTTTGAATTAGAAGTCCTGGAAAGTCAAAGGTTATTATTTTTAGATATTTTCTTGAAAGAAACACTTGCACATTGGTGGGGTATGCACAAAGAGAAGATCCATGATTGGTATCAACGCAAAATATTATTGCACATGAGATTTAGTGCAGAACAAGAGAATAAATATATGGAAAAATATGATGGAATAGGAAAACCTAGAGAGTGTATATCCAGATGTATAACTCAATGGATACTGGTGCCAATTGAGGAATGACAACATCACTAGATCCATACATTAGAAGGAATCCCAAGGAATTGGTATACAGAACTAGAACTGCACAGAGGAATAGTATATTGGAAAGATTTGTAGCATAAATTTGTAATTACGTTTTCATTTGAACATGAGAATCATATGATAGATGCAACATTGAAGTTGATAAAACAAAAGATCTTTGAAGAACCTGAATTTAAAATTGAAACATCTTATCAGAATCATAATTGACAAATACTCAAACAGTTTCTACATTGTTACCACGTCACAGAAGAAGACCCAGCAGAAGAAAACCCACACGATATTCAGATAACAGAAGTTGAAAGGGAAATAGAAGTAGAAGGCCCACAGTTACAGTCAGACTAATTTGCTATTCCACTGAAGATAAAGAAAGTCAATTTTGGAACAGAGAGATAAGTATTGTATATTGTAACACACCCACTACGAAATTCATTATTTTTTGACTTTTTCCTTCCTTTCATCGAGGAACAGAATTCCCCAAATTCATATGGGGCCCAATGCAATTCCTACCCTCTCCTGTCCTTACGCATGTGTTCATGGGTTATGACCATCGGCCTTACCGAAGAGGTACTATCAGCTTTCGTGATTCAGGAAATCACGATGTCTTTGTGTTCCCCTGCTCTCTTGTCTCTCGAAGTGCCGAAATATGAAAGGGACCAATAGTTTTGTCATAACTAAAAATGCCTCAGATTAAAACATGTCATTCCACCTTTTGGGGATTACTCCATCGGGATTTCGGCATTTGCGACAATAGGAGGTCTCGCACCTGGGTTTCCCAAGATCCGAAACACCAAACTCTAACATGCTTCATTATTTTGGGAATCCATCCATTGGGATTTCGTAAGTCGGGGGTTTCGAGACTAGAAAACATGTGGGGCCTGCACTTAGGTACCCCAGGTGTCAAAATACCGAAAAGTCCTAAATTTTTCACACTCTATCTTTCAGGATATCGCAAGTCGGGATTTTGGGACTTGCAAGTACAAGGGATCTCGCCCTTGAATATTCCGGATGTCGAAACACCGAAAAGTCCTAACTCATCCACACGTCATCATTTCGGGTTTTCGCGAGTCGGGGTTTCAGGACTCGCAAGTACAAGAGGACTCGCACCTAGATACCTCGGGTGTTGAAACGTCGAAAACTCATAACTTACCCACACGCTAGCATTTCGGGATTTCATATGTCGGGATTTCATGAGTCATGAGAACAAGGGTTCTTACCCTCTGATCTTCTGGGTGTCGAAAAGCCGAAACGCTTATCGGTCGCCATGTGTACTCTACAATTGGATCGTCCAGGTACTCCCATGGGTCTTGGGATCGACGGTCCCGATTTCTTCTCTACTTACGAAGGTTAAAAAGGGGTCGAGACATTAATGTCTGTGTTCTTTCATTAAATTTAACTGTCGTAACAAACCTTAGATCCTCCGAAAGGATCTCATTTGTGCATTTAGAAAGAGGAAGGGTGTCCTAGGTACCGAACCACTGAGAGGTCCTTAATTCATCCACACGCTGTCATTTCAGGATTTCGTGGGTCGGGGTTTCAGGACTTGCGAGTACAAGAGGACTTGCACCTAGATACCCCAGGTGTCGAAATGCTGAAATGTTCTAAGTCTAAGAGGACCATTCTCTCTCTCATGCAGAGCTTTTCATACTTATGCCTTAAAATCCTCCGACAGATTTTTGGGTAACTTTAAAGAGGGTGTCCTTGTGGGAAGATCTATCCAAGGCATTACTTGAGATAAAATAAGGGAATAGATTTCCCGAGAACAAACTTGAATACTGAATCCATTCAAAATATACATATATAAAAATATATACATAAGTCATAGATGGTCTTTCCAATATAACAATGCATCCACCATTTCTGATCAAACACCATACAGACAGTCTTATACGGAAATCATTCATAATTTCACAAGCCATGAGCATACATGTCAGAATATTAAATTCAAGATACAAGATATAACACTTATCAGAAAACACCATGTGATGCAACTGCTGAGAGGGGTGCTCGTTTCCACCCAACCATAAGCTCAGCGACTCCGAATGGATTTACCACTAGCCACCCCCGAGCTAGACCACAATGCTTGAGACTCTCTGTATCGGTTCTTCGGTGATCGAGAATGAAGGTTACTCTCCTTCTTCTCTGCTATCACTCACTTTGTATTTTGTTCCAGAGTTCTTTCGATCTCCACCTGTGATCTGCCCCTCATGTCCCCCCTTTCCACACCTTTTACCTGCCTTTTATTTTCCGGCAAGGTTGTGTGTGGCACGAATTTCCCCACGGTGGTCAGGTCTGAGGCCTCCATGGATGGGTGGTTCACACCCATCCCTCATTAACTCATGAGTAGCCTCTTCACCTACCATCCTAGCGAGTAATTCATTTCAAGGCCAGCGAGCCGCTCTTGGTTCTCCAGGCCAGTGAAGACCAAATACAGTTTGGTTTGGTGGAAGTTAATGCCACCATTCTAGGTGCCTTCCACCACCTTTCTTCAGCCATTGTGGTCTCTTTTTCAGCACATCCCCCTCTCAGTAGTCCTGCAGCATATATATATATATATATATATATATATATA
>ML777385.1:199587-242637 GCA_009831015.1 Picea engelmannii | reverse complement strand
GACCTTGTATACTAAGGTCTATTCAGAATCACACTTTCACATCTTTGAGTTTGCCATAGTTCTTGGCCAGCATAATTATTTTTACAGACTAGGGGAAACAGGGTGTTACAATTCCCTCCCCCTTAAAGGAACATTGTCCTCGATGTTCTATCTATCATCATGACATGTATGTACAGAGGTAAACAAAATCAGGTATGCCTGTTTCATGGCATCCTCCATTTCCCATGTAGCCTCATCAAGGCCAAAATGTCTCCATTGCACCTTGACCTGTGCAATGGTTCGGTTCCAGAGCGGGGTTTCCTTTCTGTCCAGTATGCATTGAGGTTCTGGTAGAAATTCTCCCTTTGGTTCCACCTATATCACAGACCAGTCAATTACATGATTAGAATCATGTATATATTTCTTCAATAATGAAACATGGAAAACATTATGTGCTTTTATTGTGGGAGGAAGTGCTAGCCTATAGGCTATAGGTCCCACTCTATCTATAACCTCAAAGGGTCCACAATACCGAGGTGCCAACTTGTCACAAGCTCCCATTTTCAAAGAACTCTTCCTGGGCCTAACTCTGAGATATACATGGTCTCCCATCTTGAACTCTCTTGGAGTTCTCTTTTGGTCAACGTAACTTTTCTGTCGATTTTGTGCGACCTTCAGGTTTTGTTTTATCTGAGTCACTTGTTGTTCCATTTCTTTCAAAATGTCGGGTCCAAAAGAAATTATGTTTACGGGATTACTCCAACTGACAGGAGTGTTGCATGACCTACCATATAGGACTTCAAAGGGGCTCATCTTTAAGGATTCTTGGTAGTCGTTGTTGTAGGTGAATTCCACCAGTGACAGGTAATCTTCCCACTTCTTGGGTTGATGCATTACATGCATCCTTAGCATATCTTCTAGTATTTGGTTCACTCTTTCCGTATGTCCATCGGTTTGAGGGTGATAGGCGGTGCTAAAAAGCAGCTTGGTCTCTAAACCAGCCATCAGTGACTTCCAAAAGTTGGAAGTAAATTTTGTGTCTCTGTCAAACACGATCTCCTTCGGCATACCATGCAGTTTGAATATTACTTTCATGAATACCTGAGTGATGTCTATTGCCTTGCAAGTCGATTTGACGGGGATGAAATGAGCAGACTTGCTCAATTTATCCACCACTACCATGATGGTGTCATTCTGTTTGGTCGAGGTTGGTAATCCAGTGATGAAATCCATGGAGATGGTTTCCCATTTCCATTCCAGGATTGGAAAAGGTTGCAATAATCCTACTGGGTGTCGGTGTTTTGCTTTTACCTGTTGGCATTCTATGCATTTGGCTAGGTACTCGACTATGTCCTTCTTCAACCCAAGCCAGTAGAATTGTTTCCTAGTGGCCGTGATCATTTTCTGGTATCCTGGATGACCAGTATAGGGTCTTTTATGTAGTTCATCCAGTATGAACCTCTTCAATTCGTCACAATCTGGAATATATAATCTTCTTCGGTAAGTGAGCAGGCCTCCTTCCATCATCTGGTAGTCTCCGTACTTTATCCTTGTGGGTTCTTGCTGCAGGTACAAGGTCATGGTCTGGACGAAGGGATCTATTTCTTGTGCATTTTTGACTCTTTCGTTGACATCCATCTCGCAGGTGCTCACCGCGGCCAAGTGAATTGTTTTCATGCTTCTGCTAAGGGCATCCGCCACCCTATTTTCTTTTCCTTTAATGTGTTTGATTTCGAAATCAAACTCGCTAAGGAGGGCCATCCACCTAGCTTGTCTAGCATTAAGCTTTGGTTGGTCAAACAGATATCACAATCCACAGTGATCTGTCATAAGTACAAATTTTCTTCCTAGGAGGTAATGCCTCCACATTTTCAAGGCATTCACTATGGCAGCCAGCTCTAGATCATGGGTCACATAGTTGACTTCGTGATCATTCAATTTTTGGGATTCATAGCAGACCACACTTCCTCCTTGCATAAGGACTCCTCCGAGCCCTTCCTTACAGGCATTTGTACACACAAGGAAGTCAGCTTCGAGATCGGCGATTTTCAACACGGGTGCGTGGGTCAGTAGATGTTTCAGGGTTTGAAATCTTTCTTCACATTTTTGTGTCCATGTAAATTTTGTCCCCTTCTTCTGGAGGGCAGTGATTGGACAACCAATCTTGGAGAATCCTGTTATAAATCTCCTATAGTATCCTGCTAATCCCATATAGGATCTGATATCTAAAACATCCTTTGGGGTAGGCCATTCCATGATAGACCTGATTTTGTCAGTGTCTACTGCTACTCCTTCTTCAGATAGAACATGGCCTAAGTAATGTATTTGCTTCTGGAAAAATTCACATTTGTTGAATTTGGCATAGAGCTGATGTTCTCTTAGCACTTGCAGTAGAATCCTAAGATGCTCTTCATGCTCTTCTTCATTCTTGGAGTAAATTAATATATCATCAATAAAAACCAGCACGAATTTGTCTAGGAATTTACTGAGTACATTGTTCATCAAGCACATGAAAGTGGCAGGGGCATTGGTTAACCCAAATGGTACTGCCACAAACTCATAGTGACCATACCTCATCTGAAAGGCAGTTTTATGGATGTCTTGACCCTTAATTCAGACTTGATGGTATCCCGACCTCAAGTCAATATTTGAGAAAATAAACGCACCCCCCAATTGATCGAACAGGTCATCGATCCTGGGCAAGGGGTACTTGTTCTATATGGTTACCTTATTAAGTTGTCTATAATCTATACACTGTCTAAGGGTACCATCCTTCTTTTTCACAAACCAGACTGGTGCTCCCCATGGAGACACGTTGGGCCGGATATAGCCCTTATCTATCATTTCTCTTAATTGCAATTTGAGTTCAAGTAACTCAGGTGTGCTCATCCGATAGGGTGTCCTAGACACCAGCACCACTCCCGGTGCAAGTTCTATCGAGAAGTCTATGTCTCTTCTCAGAGGTAGACCCGGTACCTCTTCCAGAAACACATCTCTATATTCTCTCAGGGTAGGGTGGTCTTCGAGGCTTGGTTTGTCATCTTCAATAGTTTTCAACACCTCTATGACATATAGGGGACATCCTTTTCGACAATACTTTCTCATTTGCAAAGATGATATTTGTCTCACCGAGACAGGTTTTCAGATCCCTTGAAGGGTTATCCTTTTCCCTTCTTTACTTACACATTCTAAGGTTTTATGGTAACAGTCCAATCTGGCTTTATGGGCAGCTAGCCAGTCCATACCAATCAATATATCATATGATACCAGGGGTAATATGTTAAGGGTTTCTTGGGTGGGGAATTCACCCAACATTAATTGGCAAGTTGGTATGATCTCTGCTACCCTTCTTTTGGTGCCAGTGGCTAACTGTACCAACCATGTCTTGGTAAGTTTTTGTGATTGTAGTTTACACTTATCAACAGCCTTAGGGGCTATATAACTCAAATTTGAACCAGGGTCAATCAAAATAGACACTAGATGGTTGGAAATCATACCTTCTATTTCCACCACTGAAGCTTGGTGGTCAGCTTGGTTATTGTCCAAGGCTGCATAAATTTGTGGCACACTCCTGTCCACATCATTGACGGTGGTAGCTTCCTGAATGTTGTAAATTCTCTGACTGTTCTGTTGTCGGTGTGGACAGTCTCTTAGTATATGTTCTTCTCCACAACCCCAACATTTCAAAGGTTCTCTCTTTAGGTTATCAGTCTTTACTGGGGCAGATCCAGAAAGTTTATTTCCACTCAAGGAGGGAAATTTCTGCTGGTATACACTTCAGGCTGGGAAGCTCATCCTTGAGTTCTTTTTATAGTCCTTAAATCTTGGGGATTTAAACCCCTTTTTTTAGAATCCCGAACTATTCTTCGGTTTCCATCCTTTGCGAGGTTCTGTTCGATGCCCAAGCTATTCATAACAATATCTTTCCTTTCGGATAGTATCTTCTAGGGTCTTTGGTTCGTCAAATTCAATCCTATTTTGATAGTCCTTAGGTAGTCCATTGATGAATCGTTGCACCTTTGCCTTTTCTGCCTTTATATAGGGTACATACCTCAGCAACTCGAGGAATCTACTAACATATTCCTCTATGGTGAGTTTCCCCAGCTTAAGTTCATAGAATTCTTTAGTCTTTTCATCAAAATATTTTTCCGACAGATACTTCTTCCTGAAGTATTTCTCAAACCGTTCCCAAGATAGGTCTTCTTCGTGAATCCATTTTACATTCTTAAGGTCTTCCCACCAAATGGAAGCCTTTCCATTCAATTTGAAGGTGGCTACTCGGGCCTTCAAGTTTTCTGAGAAGTCATGGACTGTGAAATACTTCTTTAGTCCGAGCAGCCAAGCCTCTGCTTCCTCTCCCTTCTTTATTTCACCGTCGAAGGAGGGTGGTTTGGCCTTCCTGAATTCTTCAAATTTATGAACCTTGGAAAGCTTTCGCTTCTTTCATATTCTTCGGGAATAAGAACTAGTTCTGCTGCTAGAAGAGCCCTCTAAACCGCCAGCTTCCTTCCCAGAGGAATCCTCTGCCACTGGTCCTTTACCTCTAGGATGGACCTTTTTCGAGGTGCTCCTCTCAGTGTGGCCACTAATATGACCATGTCTTTGTACCTCAGGTTCATGTTGCATTTGTCTTTGTAGGTCGAATAAGCTCTGCAGTAAAATTGGGTTAATTTTTGTTTTCTTCTCTTGTTCTTTCATCATCCTCTCATTGTCAACCTTACAGCTTTGTAATTCGACCATGAGACTCCTCACAGTCTCAGCTAGATCTGGAGGGGTCCCTACTGCCCTCCTTTCGTCAAACTCTTCGTCTCTATTGTGGGAGCCTTCCCCCACCTCTTGATGAGTCACCATTCTATGTGTCTATAATTTCCCGCAGCTAATCGTCTACTTGGGTGCAAAAGACAAATGATGGTTATTGGTACATATTTATTTTTATTTATAATCAATACATAATTCATATTTTTCACATGTACACACACACAATAGGAGTTTTCATTATTAACTTCGTCTTTTGATTAGGAAGGTTAAGACAGGGGGTTACTCCTTTTAGGAGTGTTTCGAACAGAACTTCTGTGCAACTCGTTCATGAGCCCAACCAGGCCAAGTGTTGTAACCATGCTCTGATACCAATTTGTAACACACCCACTACGGAATTCGCTATTTTTCGACTTTTTCCTTCCTTTTGTCGAGGAACAGAATTCCCCGAATTCATATGGGGCCCGATGCAGTTCCTACCCTCTCCTATCCTTACTCATGTGATCGTGGGTTATGACCACCGGCCTTACCGAAGAGGTACTACCAAATTTTGTGATTCGGGAAATCGTGATGCCTTTGTGTTCCCCTGCTCTCTTGTCTCTCGAAGTGCTGAAATCCGAAAGGGACTAATAGTTTTGTCATAACTAAAAATGCCTCTGATTAAAACATGTCATTCCACCTTTTGGGGATTACTCCATCAGTATTTTGGCATGTGCGATGACAGGAGGACTTGCACCTGGGTTTCCTGGGAGTCGAAACTCCGAAACACCAAACTCTAACATGCTTCATTATTTCGAGAATCCATCCATCGAGATTTCGCGAGTAGGGGGTTTCGAGACTGGAGAACACTTGGGGCCCGCACTTAGGTACCCCAAGTGTTGAAATACCGAAAAGTCTTAACTTTTCCACACTCTATCTTTCAGGATATTGCAAGTCAGGATTTCGGGACTTGCGAGTACAAGGGATCTCACTCTTGGATATTCCGAATGCCGAAACACCGGAAAATTCCTAACTCATCCACACGTCATCATTTTGGATTTTCGTGGGTCGGGGTTTTAGGACTTGCAAGTACAAGAGGACCCGCACCTAGATACCCTAGGTGTTGAAATGCCAAAAATTCATAACTTACCCACACACTAACATTTCAGGATTTCATATGTCAGGATTTCACGATTCATGAGAACAAGGGTTCTTACCCTTTGATCTGTCGGGTGCCGAAAAACTGAAACGCTTACCGGCTGCCACGTGTACTCTATAGCTGGACGGTCCAGGTACTCCCATGGGTCTTGGGATCGATGGTCCTGATTTCTTCGCTACTTACGAAGGTTAAAAAGGGGTCGAGGCATTAACGCATGTGTTCCTTCATTCAATTTAACGGTCGTAACAGACCTTAGATCCTCTGAAAGGATCTCATTCATGCATTTAGCAAGAGGAAGGGTGTCCTGGGTACCAAACCACCGAGAGGTCCTTAATTCATCGACACACTGTCATTTTGGGATTTCGCGGGTCAGGGTTTCGGGACTCACGAGTACAAGAGGACTCACACCTAGATACCCCGGGTGCCAAAACGTCGAAATGTTCTAAGTCTAAGAGGACCATTCTCTCTCTTGTGTAGGGATTTTCAAACTTACGCCATAAAATCCTCTAGCATATTTTTGGGTAACTTTAAAAAGGGTGTCCTTATGGGAAGATCTATCCAAGGCATTACTTGAGATAAAATAAGGGAATAGATTTCTCGAGAACAGACTTGAATATTGAATCCGTTCAAAATATACATATATACAAATACATACGTAAGTCATATATGGTCTTTCCAATATAAGCATGCAGCCACCATTTTTTATCAAACACCATAAAGACAGTCTTATACGGAAATCATTCATAATTTCACAAACCATGAGCATACATGTCAAAATATTTAAATTCAATATACAAGATATAACACTTATCAGAAAACACCAGGTGATGCAACTACTGAGAGGGGTGTTCGTTTCCACCCAACCATAGGCTCAGCGGCTCCGAATGGATTTACCACTAGCCACCCCCGAGCTAGACCACGATGCTGGAGACTCTCTATCTCGGTTCTTCGACGATCAAGAACAAAGGTTGCTCTCCTTCTTCTCTGCTATCGCTCACTCTGTATTTTGTTCCAGAGTTCTTCCGATCTCCTCCTATGATCTACCCCTCGCGTCCCCCCTTTCCACACCTTTTACCTACCTTTTATTTTCCGACGAGGTTGCGTGTGGCACGAATTTCCCCGCGGTGGTCAGGTCTGAGGCCTCCACAGATGGGTGGTTCACCCCCATCCCTCATTAACTCATGAGGAGCCTCTTCACCTACCATCCTGGCGAGTAATTCATTTCGGGGCTAGCGAGCTGCTCTTGGTTCTCTAGGCCAGTGAATACCAAATACGGTTTGGTTTGGTGGAAGTTAATGCCACCATTCCAGGTGCCTTCCACCACCTTTCTTCAGCCATCATGGTCTCTTTTTCAGTACATCCCCCTCTCAACAGTCCTGCAGCATATATATATATATATATATATTCAAAATGTTAATTTACATTCGTCGACCTTGTATACTAAGGTCCATTCAGAATCACACATTCACATCTTTGAGTTTGCCACAATTCTTGGCCAGCATAATTATTTTTACAGACTGGGGGAAACAGGTTGTTACATATATGGTATATGCACTACAAAATTTCAGACACTATTCGTTAGGCCAACATTTTAAAATGTTCATAGATAACTCTGCTCTTAGATACTTTGTCAACAAGCTAGTGTTGGGGGGTAGAATATGTAGATGGTTGTTGTTATTTCTAGATTTTGATTTTGAAGTAGTTTTCAAACCTAGAAGACTGAATGCAAGGCCAGATCATCTGTCCAGGATAACTAATGGAGAGGAACCAAGCACCTGAGGACAATTTTCTTGATGCACAACTCTTTATAGTGCAGATTGTTGATGAATACTTTTATGATATTATTGAATTTTTTAGTATAGGGTTTTCCCCAAAGGAACAAAACACTTCACAAAAGAAGAATTTGGTGGTTAGAGTTGCATATGACCAACTTATTATAGGACACTTATATAAACTAGGTGTAGATAATATTCTAAGGAGATGTGTCATGCAATATGAAAGTCTTATCATCTTAGAAGAAACACATGAAGGAATAGAAGGAGGACATTATGCAAAAAAAGACACTACGCAGAATATATTATGCACAGGACTACGGTGGCCAACAGTTTCTGAAGATGCAAAGGAGTATTTTCAGGCTTGTGATGTATGTTAGAGAATATGAAATCCATGTATGAGGGATGAGATGCCATTAAAACCTCAAGTAACCCTTAAAGTGTTTGAAAAATGGGTAGTAGACTTTGTAGGACCAATCAATCCACTAGCTAGAAGATCGGGAGCAAGGTATATCATTACAACGATAGAATATCTAACTAGATGGGCTGAAGCAGCAGAAGTAAAATATTTTAGCACAAAAACTATAATGTACTTTCGGTTTGAACAAGTAATTACAAGAT
Organism: Picea engelmannii; assembly: GCA_009831015.1. NCBI lineage: Eukaryota > Viridiplantae > Streptophyta > Pinopsida > Pinales > Pinaceae > Picea > Picea engelmannii. The sequence goes on along the minus strand of ML777385.1, from coordinate 234,372 downwards.
TTCAATGCCCTAGAATTATGATGAGTGATCAAGGAACTCATTTTATTAATAATACCATCTAGGCAATGACTGAATAATTTGAGATACACCATCAGAAGAGAACTCCATACCATCCTCTAGCTAATGGAACAGTGGAATCATTTAATAAAATATTTGAGAATTCCCTAACTAAAATTTGCAATGTAAACAGGGATGTTTGGGATTTGAAGATACAAACATTAATATGGGCTTATAGAACCACATGAAAGAATCTCACAGGACAGACACCATTCAGACTGGTGTATGGTTGGGAAACAATAGTCCCTTTAGAATATTTGATACCTAGTTTGTGCATTGCATCCATTACAAGAATGACAGAATGAGGCACAACTCAAGAAAGATTGTCTCTACTCATGGAACTATAAGAAGACATGATTATGGCTAGTTTCCATCAGGAAGTACATAAAGAAAAGGACAAATCTTCGCATGATAGACACATCAAGAAGAAAAAATTTAAGGAAGGAGATCTGGTTCTTCTCTATGACAACAAATACTTATAGCATCTAGGAAAATGCATGATGCAATGGCTAGGGCCATATGAGATAAAGTCTATCACAGATGGAGGTGTTGTGCAATTTCAAAATCTAGAAAGCAAAGAGATTCAAGGATTGGCGAATGGCAGTCGACTAAAAATGTATAGGGACATTCAACCCAGTAACCCTTAGTAGTTGCAAGGCAACGTAGAAAATTAGAGTTGTACATAGTGTATATAGTAAGAGTTAAAAGAGAAAAAATAAGAAAAAAAATGGAAAAGTGAGAAAAATACAAAAAGATGCAGTAGATAGATAAGTAGTAGATATGCAGTTAGAATATATCGTGCGTAGCAGAAAGTGAGTCATATGAATGAACAGCAATACACTACACACCATAAAAATGTGACCAGGCAGATAAAGCAGTGCATCGATACAAAAAACATTCGAAAAATAAAAAGCAGTGGTCGAAAAAGTGCAGTGTGATGGAGAATTTATGCAGGACCTATAAAAGAGGAAATCGTGCACGAAAAGACTCATTGTGACTTTGTGAAAATGAGAGATAAGGAAGAAAAATGAGTGCGAGCAGGTGACTCTGAGGTATTTACTTACAATTCATAATGAATCAATCTGTATTTAGAAAAATGGTGCCACCAAAGTTTGGAGCTCCCAGTCGGATCGCAAGGAAAACACGAAGTGTCACGAGGTCTCCATGGGACACAGTAGTCGATGGGGAAAACTCAAATCATCTAGAAGGAGTGGTGGATGTGAATGCAATTCCATATCCAGTCACTGAACCAATTAATCCCACCATTGTAGAAGAGAAGGATCCGGTGACAGAGGAAATGGATGTCGACCCACAGGGAAAAACACAAAACCCTAGCACAGAGAAAAACTGCACGCAACAAATTTGATTAGAAGTAGCACAACAGTTGGATGAGGAATATGGTGAAAGAACATAGTATGAAGAAGTGTAGTATTGTGTACCAGATCCAGCGTAGCAATCGGAGGAACAAGTATAAGTGGAGGATATTACAGATGAGAAGAACTCAAACACAAAAGAAGATGAGGATGAGAACCAAGAAGCAGGGCCATCAACAGGAAAGAATAAAATTATGGAAAAAACTGTCACGCTAAGAACACCAAGCAAGCAGAAGGAACTAACACTATCATTGCCACCAATACCTGAAGGAGTCAAAGTAGTTGATGACATGTTAGGGTTTGTTAACAAACTGAAGTATGTTGATCATGATGTGGAAGACACAGGGAAGTTCCCTAATTTTGCACAACAAGTGTACATGGAGAGCAGAGGAGAGAATCCATTAGGGGATCCCATTGTGGAGTCGAGACAGTGGATTGTAGGACTATATAACATAGGGATCATGAACCTACTAGATATTCCTTGCTTTGGGAGAGGAAAATATGTAAATGATTGTGTCAAACAACTACTAGCACTAGTACATGGAGGCATCTTATGTATGGAGAGGCATGTATCCATAGATGTGGACTTTAATTGCAAAGATCACATGATTACCAATAGATGATGCAAAACTAGAGCAGTATATGGATGATAAAACCAAATAAAAATCTCTAGAAGATGAGATAAAGAGAAAGTATGGCACTGATAGAGGATCCATGGGAATGATCATTAACTGAATCAGTGAACCAACAATGAGGTTGGCGACAAAATTGATGGATTTCAAACTCTTAAGAAAATCTCGCAAAGATGAATCCCTTGCAGGAGTAACAGCAACAACCGCACAATGCACAAAGGGGAGTCTACTTAGTTGGGATCCATATCTACTAAATTTGTTTTTGGAGTATTGTAAGGATGCACAGGATCTAGGATCAGAATTCCATTATTCAAGGTTAATTATATTGATAGCACTAGTTGGTTGGGGAGAACAAAAATACAATGCATTTTACCAGAGGATAGGGAAATGCCACGCAACAAAGTATACAACTTTATGGCATACTTCATATGAAAAACAAAGGAAATAAAATGCCAACATTTTTTCCATGTTATATGATGAGATGCAAGAGAAGCTAGCTAATACATGGAGAATACCACCGGAAGTGGTGAGGGAGAACCAAGGAATAGCTAACTTTTAGGCTTCCAGACATAACATGTGGATCCAGGCTAAGAGGGATCCTAAGAAGGAGTGGCTACAGTTGAGATATTGTGTCACAAGGGAAGAAGTGCAGTGGGCCATGAAGGATTGGCCTGAAGAATGGAAGGTTCTATTAATTCCAAAGAAAGTACCAATATCTAATCAACAAGTAGAGGTTGTCCCTTCAAAGCAATCAACCAACCCAGCAACAAATACAAGGAAGGAAACAGAGCGCGTAAACGAAACAAGGGGTAGTACAACCACTAGAAATCCAAGGCAGAAGAACATTATCCCAAAGGCTTCAGTATAGGAAAAGGAGCGCGTAGTAGAACCAAATGGAGGAACGCAGCTTGAGACAAATATTCCTATGTTGAAGGAAACAGGAGGTGGAGATCTTCGAGATATGGATATACCAATTACAACTTTGCAAACAGAAACACTACCAATGAAAAGAATAGTATTGCAGGCAGCCGACTAGTGCAAGAAAATGAATGTGCATAAGGGTGTTCCTGAGCTTACCCTTACAGAGGATGATGCAGATCTATTAGCAGAGAGATTACAGGATCGCACGACAGAAGCATGGTATGATGTTGAGAAGAAGAGGGAGGAAATAATAAATAAATTTACAGAGGTCAAGGTTACACTGGAACAATTGAAAATTACTACAACACAACAAAAAGAGTAGGCAACACAACAACAAACTTCTAAGGAAAGAATAGTTCCAGAACATAAGACAGTACAAATCATAGCCATGGGGAGTGAATATTTAAATATCACTCAAGGAATGTTGCAGGTCGATGAGGATACAGCGTAGAAACCACTAAAGGACATAGATCATTTGGACTTGGCACTGCCCAAGGTTCCAACTAAGGCATTGTACAAACTTCAAATAAGTGTCGGGCAGGAAATTCAATCAAGGGCCCGTGTAGATGCTAAAAGTTTACAATTGGCCAACGAAGTAAGTAAGACACTGGAGATGACACTTAATCAGGTACAATTTGAGAGGGATGAAGTAAATAAGTACACTGGAAGAATAGAGCAACAAATGGAAGAAGTGTTTAAAACAATTCATGATAGCGCGCAAGGAGAGAAATTACTTTCAGAGGAGAAAATTGAGAAAATAGCGTAGGCTATGGAGAATTAAAGGAACCACATTACAGAGTTGACAAAATCCTAGAACCTAGCACTCCACTAGAAGTAATAACACAAAGGGAGTGGGAGGTTATAGTTCATAAATAAATCATTGCGCTGAAGATCCAGGAAATCATAGAGTTGTATAATAAGAGTGCGCAGTTATGGAAAAATATGCAGAAGGATGAGAAACTATAGGAGTTAGACCAGAAATAAGAAGGGGTAAATATTGTGGTGCAATACTTAAAGCAGAAGAAGAAATCAATGACAATACCAGATAGGATGAAGAGTGTGTAGGAGATGAAGAATTTGCAGGAAAATCTTAAGACTATACAAGCAGATAAGCAGTCAAAGCAGGATCAATTGGAACCACTACAAGAAGGTGTAGAAAAAATGCTTAATGAGATTAACACAACAAGGGGTCAGATTGAACAAATTAGCTTGGATAATGGGGAATCACTGAAGGAGCACATTACTACTCAAATTGTGGGGACTGTAGCAGAAAAGAGTGTGCAAGTAAAATCTCAAGAAGGTTTCAAGTGCTTGAGAAGTTAGTGCAGGAAGAAAACACTACCTGAGTGGCTCGATATGAGCCATAGGTGAGTGTTTGGGGCCTGTTGGCATAGGACATTTTTGGGAAAACAACAGTAATTAATGAGGACAGTTAGAAAATGGACCAAAGAAGGAGTATGCGCCAGGAAACATGGAAAAGTAGCACCGAGAAAGCAGGAAAGTCAAAGGAAGGAAGAAGGATGTGGATCGACGAGGAAAACAGTTGGATTTTTGGACCATCCGTGCTTAGGGAGTTAGAATGTGGGAAAACTTAATCCACTTAGGGTTAGTGAGTTAGGGTTTTGGTCATTTTTGTAATGGGTATTAACCCTTTATTGTAATATAAATATATTGTAGCAGAGAACACAAAGAGGTGACTACTAGAGGTTAGAATGAGCTAATGTGTGATTAGATCTTAGAGCTAGTTTTTGAGTCAAAGATAGAAATATGAGAAAAGAGATAGAGATATGCATTGTAATCTAGGGTAAGGTCACAAACTGTGGAGCTTAGTGCGATCTTGTTAACCTCAAATGTAATGCGCAAAGTCTTATAAACTTGATGAAGAATAATAAAAGAGCGAAGAAAGTCAGATATTTGTGGATGTAGCCCAGGGGGGTGAACCATGGTAATATTGTGTCTCTGTATGGAATGTTTATTTTATTTCTCGCAATGGTTTATGATGAATAAGTTAATCTGGTAGAATTAAACTATGACACACACTAGAATAGTCATGATTTTTACTATAGAATGAACCTTAATGAATGTAAATGATTACAGAATGGTATATCTCGATAGAATATTGTAGTAGAATAATAGATCCGATGTATTTTGAGGTAGAAAGAATGTCTATCATCCCCATAGTAGCCTCCCTTCCATGATTGTAGACATTTGGGTCTTGCAGTCACCCATAAGTCATCTCAGGTGAGGCTACATTGTGCACTCTATGCGAGTGTTTCCTTCTAGTCTCTAGAAGGGCCAATGGTTTGCAAGGTTTTTTTGGAAACATAAAGTAGAACCCAGGTCATCCCAAAACATCCAACAACTCACCTAGAATCTTAAATTGAAAATATCAACAACATCAAGTTTCATAATGAAAAAATACCATAGAGACTGTACTTATTAGTGAGTGTGTGAGGTTTCATCATCATTTTTCCATCGCCAACATCTTGAAGATCACATCTTCCAGCTATTATGCATCCACCCAATACAATGGTAAGAAACATGATTGTTGAGCCTACTAGTAAGCCCATGCATGTGTTGACTAGAACCTATGATTGAGCATTTTCTTTGGATGCAGCAACGTCAGAAACTACCACAATTGAAGATCTGAAAAGCAAAGTGGGAAATTTCAATGTCCTTGGAATGAAAAATTCAAAACTAGCACAAGGTTTAGAATGTTCATTGTTTAGTATTTTCAAATACTATATAAGAAATGTACATAAAATTCTATAAATGTTAGACCTGTGCCAAATCAAAACTACTAAGAAAACAATGGAAAAAAAAGAACTATAAAGTAGAACTCTAAGGACTACAACAGAATTCATGTTAGTTCAAACTTTATATTAACTATCTTGGGTAAAAGACACTAATAAAGAGCCTTTCAAAGCAGGTTGCAAGGTGCTTAAAATATGCACAATTGAATAGAAATTACACAATATTTGTGCTTAAAAAGATGTACAACAACATTAACATTACTTCAATATCAACAATCATCTTCATAAGATCATCTAGGTTAAGAGAATTCAAATATGTCTAGATAGAGCTCTAAATTCTAAACACCATCATGAGTACATTTTAAAATATTGGCGAATGAATGTCATTTTGGAAAACACTTCACAAGATTAGAAGTTTCTAAAGAAAGTAATGGTTTCTTACCAAGAATAAGGAGAGCATCTAGAGAAGCACCAAGGATGGAAAGAACAAGACCACCAATTTGTTGGCAGCCAGCAATTCATGACGATTTTATCAGTGTTTTAAAACATGGTTTTAATGGAATAAATTTTTAGTTGCCACTTTGTGTTTATGAAGACTTCATTTATGCTTTTTCTTTTAAAAAAATTGCTTGAATTGAGTGTGTGTTTTTGAGTTCATTTCTTTCATATAATCTCTCATTTTTTCTTGCTCAATTTCATGATTGTTTAAGCATGAAATTGAAACAAGCTCTGGTTTGAACACATCATATAGTTTCTAGAGTTTCTCTTTATGAAATTGGATGAATATCTAAGAGCACCTAATGATATTAGGAACCTTAGATGGTGTTTAGATTATCATTTTATGACTGGTGTCTTTACCATTAGCGCATGGGTTGATCACCTCTAGGGTGTGCCTTAGTCCTTTTTTCATTGGGAGTGTTATACTATCATGTTACCACATCTATGATCGCGCATAAGACAAAAACTTTGGTATAAATTGAAATATGAATGTTATCCATTATTTTCATATCACAGTCTCATCATTATTGTACAGGATTGTCATTCATGCTCTCAAACAATTACTCCTTCGTCCTACTAGCACAAGCTCGCATTCATTGCCTCAGATGGTAGTTCTTCGTTTTTGGGCTAGGTGGTCATTAGAGGAGGTAGTTTTAAATCATACTTGTCCTCTGGTTCAACATCCACTCAACAACCTGATTGTTGGCTATGGTATCTGTAGTGTCACTTTTCACTACGGAGGCTTTCAAACCTCTCGCTAGCCAATCTGTACATGGACTTTTACATAAAACATACAGAATTGTATAATCACATGCGTAACAGCAAAGAGATACATTTTAATTCTCAGAACAAAAATATAGTTACTATTATAATTAGACAATCCATAGCTTTCAACAGTAATTCATATACACAGTGGAAAACATGATAACAGATCCAGAACAGTCATGATAAAATGTGGTAAAAATATAATTAAACACTTATCTTGTGACAATGGTGAAATCCACCAACCAAGTGCAGGCCTTCCACGAACCTCCCATCCTTAGACCGCACTGCTCATCATCTCAACAGTGGGTCACCCCCGAGATGGGACTGAGCTCCACCCCAAGGCAAGGAATCCTAGGCTAGGCTGAGGTTACAGGGAAAACAACACAGAAATATCTGGAAGGATTCTTCCCAAAGATGCCATCTTACGCCCACTACTACCAGACTCTCATTCCCCACATGCCTATTCCGCTTGGGAGTATACACCTTCACATGCACATTCCATCGGTGCTAACCTCCCTCTCTGGGCCTCGGCAACAAGCCGGATCAGGAAGTCTCAGAGCCCGTAGCTGGTGCTGGGCACTCTCTGGAAGAAACCACTTCCCAGCAAACTCTTTCACCGGACAGAGTTACTCACAGGCCTGACAACCTGCCTCTTCCAACCACAGTCGCCTCCCTCACCAGCAGAGAGGCCATACACGAGCTCAGCACGAGCTTACTCTGGTCAATATGCCACACGCAGTCTAGCACTGCGTGGCCGCAATAGCCAATCGGGAAAAACAGACACGCGCTTCCAAAACAGGTTCATCAATCACGGGATTGTCTCACGGTTCTTGGTTTCGGGATTGTACGAGGGTATTCTTGCAAAGATCAGATGGGTTCACGCTTGGTCGATCGGGTAGAATGGAGACACCCCCCTCACACGGTTCATCTCAGCTCTTATATTTTCATGCACCAGGGTTGACACTTGTCACCCTGGGAAATGCATGGATTCCCATAGCATGCATCCCTTTTGCACATTTCCCCTGCCAGGAACTTAGGATAAAATAAAAATACATATGTCTTTTGGGAAATAATATTAAAATATTATACCCAGGCTTAAGCCCCTAGGCTTAGCCCCTAGGCTTAGCCCCTAGGCTCAACACTTAGCCCCTTTTTCCCACCTTCCAGCCCCTAGTCCCTTACCCACTCTGTGGACGCTCAGTCCCCCTTCACTCATTCATCGTGGTCGGTCTGCACCTGGCGGTGTTTATATTTTATTAATCAATCTGCATACATACAAGTACATCAGAAAGCTCCTGGCCTTCAACACTTAGGCTCCCTGGCCTAACAAACACATAATCCTACCAGCTTATACAAAACTTGGCTCACTAGCCTATAGAACATTGTTTACAATTCATTTCATATATCATGATTTGCAACGGGGCTCAGCCTTGGGGACACTACAATCCCCCTCCCCTTATTTTTGCACTGTCCTCAGTGCAACTTACACTGTCTCTGTAAGTCTTTCAAAATTTTCAAAAATATGCGGGTACTTTGCCCGCATAACTTCTTCATGCTCCCATGTCACGTCCTCAGGACCGTACCAGGTCCACTGGACCTTTACAAGCTCTATAGCTTGATTACGGAGCTGCTTGCTTTTCCTGTCCAATATGTGCACAGAATGCACTTGCAGGACACCTTCTGGTTCCACCTGGATCACACTCCAATCAATAACATGATTAGCATCTGGTACATACATCTTAAGTAGTGAAACATGAAACACATTATGTACATTCATAGATGCAGGTAATGCAAGCATGTATGCAACTGGCCCAATCCTTTCTAGGATCTCAAATGGCCCACAAAATCTTGCTGCCAACTTGGTGCAACTTCCCAGCTTCAGGGAACTCCTGTTAGTTTTCACTTTTAGGAAAACATGGTCACCCACTTTGAATTCTCTATGGGTTCTGTTACTATCGGCATAACTTTTCTGCCTGTCCTGGGCATCTTTCATATTCTGTTTGATTTTTATCATTTGATCTTCCGTCTCTTTGAGTAGTTCAGGTCCAACTACTACTCTGTCAACTGGATTATCCCAGCTCACTGGAGTGTTGCACTTTCTTCCATAAAGTGATTCGAATGGGCTCATCTTCAGAGATGTATGATACCCATTATTGTAGGCAAATTCTACCAGATGCAGGTAGTCTTCCCACCTTGATGGTTTATCCATCACATACATTCTCATCATGTCTTCTATTACTCTATTTACTCTCTCTGTCTGTCCATCAGACTCAAGATTATACGTTGTACTAAAGTTCAGATTCGTTCTGAATCCTTTGAACAGTCCTTTCCAGAAATTCGAAGTGAATTTCGGGTCCCTATCAGACACAATTGTCTTAGGAATTCCATGCAAGCATGCAACTTCTTTTAAAAAGATATCAGCAACATCTGCTGCTTTGTGGGTGGTTTTTAGTGGAATAAAATGGGCAGGTTTAGTAAGCTTGTCCACCACCACCATGATTGAATCATGCTACTTGCTTTTTTTGGGCAATCCTGTGATAAAATCCATTGTTACCACGTCCCATTTCCACTCAGGAATAAGTAAAGGCTGCAACAACCCTGTTGGGTGCCTATGCTTAGCCTTAACCTTTTGGCACTCCATACATCTGGCGATGTATTCAGCAATTTCTTTCTTCAAACCCAACCAAAAATAATGGCTTTTAACTACTGCCACAGTCTTTTGATATTCAGGATGTCCAGTATAAGTCACGTTATGCATCTCTTTTAGAATTGCCAGCTTCAATTCTCGGACATTGGGTACATATAATCTGTTCTTATGCAGAAGTAAACCATCAGTTCCCAAGGTGTAACTTTCCTTGGTCTGTGGTCTCTCACGCTGCTGTAGCTTTGCCACAAGATTTTTGTACTACAAATCAGCATTTGCAACTTCCAAAATTCTGTCTTTCATCTCAGTCTGGTACATGCTAATGGCTGTAGCATGTAATTCGTGCACTTTTATGCTAAGTGCATCAGCTACCTTATTTTCTTTTCCTTTGATATGCTTGATATCAAAGTCATATTCACACAAAAATTCCAGCCATCTAATTTGCCTGGCATTTAAGGTTGGTTGATCAAATAAATATTTCAGACCGTTGTGGTCTGTTCTTAATTCGAATGTCTTGCCCATGAGGTAATGTCTCCATTTCCTCAAGGCGTGGACGATTGCTGCCAGCTCTAAATCATGAGTGGCATAATTCTTCTCATGTTCCTTCAACTTCCGGGATTCATAGCAAACTACAAATCCTTCTTGGCTGAGGACTCCTCCCAGCCCCTCCTTACACGCATCTGTGCACACTACATAATCCTTGTCTGGATCTACAATCTTCAGGATTGGAGCACTAGTTAGCAGCTGCTTCAATCGCTGGAAACTGCTCTCACATTCTTCAGTCCACTGGAACTTCTTCCCCTTCCTTTGCAAGGAAGTGATAGAATGAGCTATCCTTGAGAATCCGGCTATAAACCTCCTATAGTAGCCTGCCAAACCCATAAAAGATCTAACTTCTGCCACATTCCTTGGCGCTGGCCATTCTTGAATGGCCTGTACCTTCTAAGGATCCAGAGCGATCCCTTCTTTAGATATAATGTGCCCCAAATAATGGATCTGCCTTTGGTAAAAAGAGCACTTGCTCAGTTTTGCGTACATCTAGTGTTCTCTTAACACCTGCAGCACCATTCTCAGGTGTTTCTCATGTTTTTCCTCTGTCTTGGAATACACCAAGATGTCGTCCAAGAAGACTATGACAAACTTGTCCAAATAATTTCTGAACACTCCATTCATTAAGCACATGAAAACAGCAGGTGCATTTGTCAGTCCAAACGGCACCACTGTGAATTCATAATGACCGTACCTTGTTCTAAATGTGGTCTTGCCAATGTCCTCATCCTTTATTCTCACTTGGTGATATTCAAATCTGAGATCTATTTTTGAAAATATTTTCGCATCCTTCAACTGATCGAAAAGATCATCAATCCTCGACAGAGTATACTTGTTCTTGACAGTGACCTTATTCAACTGCCGAAAGTCAATGCACAGCCTCAACGTCCCATCTTTATTTTTTACAAATAGGACCAGGGCTCCCCATGGTGACACACTGGGACGAATGTAAACTTTCTTTAGTAGCTCTTCGAGCTGCAATTGCAACTCTTTCAGCTCTGGCGTACTCATTCTATAAGGAGCTTTCGAAACTGGAGCTATTCCAGGCATCAAATTTATAGAAAAATCGATGTCCCTCCTTGGAGGTAGTCCAGGTACCTCCTGAAATACATCCTTGAACTCCTTGAGTACTTCATGGTCTTACAAATTTGATACTACATCTTGGGATGCTTCTTCCACCCGAGCTGCAAATAATTGACAGCCTTTCCGGTAACATTTCTTCAGCTGCATGGCTGAGATTTCCCTCACAGCCACGGCTCTGGGAATTCCTTGGATTGTTACATGATTTCCCTCTTCGTCCAGACATGTGAACCTCTTGTTATGGAAATCCAGAAGGGCATGGTGTTGGTCCAACCAGTCCATCCCAATTAAGCAATCATATGAACCTAAAGGCAAAATGTTCAGTTCAACCTTAGTGCTCATTCCTTTCATGTCCACTGAATAGGACTTAACCAATTCAGTGACCTTCCTCTTGGTCCCTGTGGCTAACTGCACTAACCAAGACTTCTCATGTTTTCTCTTTGTTAGATGCAAACTTTCCACCACTCTAGGATCTACATAACTATGGCTAGCCCTTGAATCAATTAAAATAACAAGGGGTTGGTTGTTGATCATACCTTCCACTTCAATCATGTGCGATTGAAATTATGCTTGCTTGTTGTCTAGGGCTGCGTAGATCCTCGGCATTCTGCTGCCCATATCCTCCACTGTTTCAGCTTGTTGAACATTATGTACAGTTCTCGCCTTACCATTTTTATGGGGACAATCTCTGTACTTGTGGTTTCCTTGACAGCCCCAACACTGAATGGGCATCAGTCTCTGTCTTTGTGCTCCCCCTTCAGTCCTTCTTGGCTCTCTAAACAATGGCTGTCCCTGTCGACTGTTTCTGAAAAAGGAAGGCTTGTCTCACTTTTGCCTCTGTTCTTTCTTAAACCTCTTCTGGTCATCCCTAGCCTTCCGAAAGGTAGGATTTTCTCTTTGTTGTTCGTATAAGCATTTCTCCCTTCTTGTTGTTTTTTCCATAGTCTTAGGATCATCATATTGAATCTTGTCACCAATGGAAGGTGGCAGTCCACTCAGATACCTCTAAATTTTAACGGCTTCGTCCTTGATGAATGGAACATACTTTAGTAGTTCCAGAAAATTTCGTTCATACTCATCAATGGTCGTACTTCCCAACTTGAGTTCGAAGAACTCCTTCATCTTTCTATCAGAGTATCTTTTAGTCATGTATTTATTCTCGAAATACCTCTTAAATTCCTTCCAAGTGACCTCTTTCTCTCTGATGTGCTTCACCTGCACAAACTGATCCCACCACATGGATGCTTTTCCTTTCAGTTGGTACATTGCAATTCTTCCTTCTGCATGGGAAGAATAATTCTGCAATTGGAAGTATTTCTTCATGCCAAGCAACCAGGTCTCGACATCTTCCTCCTTCTTATGTTCTCCATCGAATGTTGGAGGCTTAATCTTGTTCATCTCTCCTTTTAATTCCTCCCTTCCAGATGTCTGATGTTTTCTGGTAGGGGATGGGCTTGAACTACTGTGTGTCTCCTTGCCAGAATGCTTTGGGGAGAGACGGTAATGTCTGTTACCACTCCTCGATCTCCTTCTCCCCTCAGGGGTTTTGACACTTCTTGATCTGCTTGTGTCACTCCCCTTTTCCAATTTCTTTTCTATTCTTTCTAGGCTCTTCAACATTTTTAAATTGAATTCACCCTGTCGATCCTGGATTTTCATGAGCTTTCAGCTATCAGCTAGGTGAGCCTGGGCATCTTTCTGCAATCTTTCTATGAGTTGCATCATATGTTCTTCCTTATCCATCTCTTTTCCGTGCCCATTGGAGTTCGATCCTTCCACTCCCATATTGACATCCTTTCCTTCCCGTTCGTCTCTTGTTTCGGAGGCAATCATCACCTTTTCCCATTCCATACTCGGAGTTGGTTAACTGGAATCCTGAGCTCCATTGAACTCTGCACACACACTGTGCAATTAAATTCGAATTTTGTCAGGCCATTAGTCCTTCGGAACAATCTGTAACATTTATAAGCCAATACAAACAAGAACAAAAGACATTTTGATTCAAATAAGTTCTCTAAGCTCTCGTTTGGTTCTGCAATTTTTGTGTTTTCGAAACCTTCATTTTTGGCACTTCGGGTTTCAGTCCAAGAAGATCCCACAGTTAAATATTCATAACCAGAGTCACCCTTTTGCAACTCACAATCTCGCGAGTTCGTGAGTCGAAGACCCTCAACTCATTTCCTCTAACCGCCGATACCCAAGATATGACACGGGTATGGCTCCCTCCTCGCTAGCGTCTGCTACGCATGACCATAGCCTAGGGCTGAGTGCTAGCACCCTTCGCTATTCACACCTTTGTGAGTTGTGGCATCCAACCCTGGTACCCCCTTTTCATGAAACCCCGAGGAGCGATGTTGACTTTTCTCCTCTTGTTCTCGCTACTTCGTGACTTCGCGAGTCTCAATGTCGAGCTCCCATGCCCTTATCTCACGAGTTTCTGAAATCGTGAGTTACTTTATTCTCCGGGCCCACAGCACAGCTGTCTTCCTTCACCACCATGGCATGTGGTATGTTCAAGAGGTTCCACGTCACTTTTAATGATGTCATCGGGTCCCACCACTCTCACCTGTCTCCTCGACTCACTGGCACGTGGTACGCATTCATGCATCCACGTCCAATCCAAGCATGGAATCCAACAGTCAGATCCCCTCCTCAGATCAACGGCGCAGATCCTTTTGGCGTTTCAGAGATTCCACCATGGAAAGTCCTGATCCCTTGTTCCAGGACTCCCGATATCGCGATTCCCAATTTACCGAAATGGGAAATCTCATGACACGTGTCCTCTGTCTTTCGAGCAGTCTAGATCTATTTAGGAGCATTCACCCCTAGTCTCTGAGGTTTAACCTTCGAACATCTCCTGACAGATCCTACGGCTGACGGGTTTTCCGGCCGAGATCTGACGGATCAGACGGTTCCTAACCAATTCAGAATTTCGCATATCGCGATTTCCACATTCCTGTGTATTTCAAAAGGAATTTTAATTCCTACGTACATTTCTCCAGATCCGATGGTCACGAGGGCTCGCCTTCCCTCCCAAACAGATCCTAAGGTTCTAACACCATTAGTGTAGAGACCTGTCTCCCCGTGGCCATAGACCACACCAGCCTGCGGTTTCATAGCACCGCTATACTTCCTGAGTTCTTAATAAAAACTCGTCAAGTGTCTCCTTGACGCTTCGGAGCAAACCAGGGTCCGAAATTGGTCCTCTCGACTCAATTTCCCCTCGCATTCTCAGTCCAAAGACCGCTCCACTAGCCCATCTACGCTCAGTGTCGAAACCTCTCTCTAATACCAAATTGTAGTGTCACTTTTCACTACCGAGGCTTTCAAACCTCTCACTAGCCAATCTGTACATGGACTTTTACATAAAACATACAGAATTGTATAATCACATGTGTAACAGCAAAGAGATACATTTTAATTTTCAGAATAAACATATAGTTACTGTTATAATTAGACAATCCATAGATTTCAACAGTAATTCATATACACAGTGGAAAACATGATAATAGATCCAGAACAGTCATGATAAAATGTGGTAAAAATATAATTAAACACTTATCTTGTGACAGTGGTGAAATCCACCAACCAAGTGCAGGCCTTCCACGAACCTCCCAGCCTTAGACCGCACTGCTCATCATCTCAACAGTGGGTCACCCCCGAGCTGGGACTGAGGTCCACCCCAAGGCAAGGAATCCTAGGCTAGGCTGAGGTTACAGGGAAAACAACACAGAAATATCTGGAAGAATTCTTCCCAAAGATGCCATCTTACGCCCACTACTACCAGACTCTCATTCCCCACATGTCTGTTCCGCCCGGGAGTATACACCTTCACACGCACATTCCATCGGTGCTAACCTCCCTCTCTGGGCCTCGAAAATAGGCCAGATCAGGAAGTCTCAGAGCCCGTAGCTAGTGCTGGGCACTCTCTGGAAGAAACCACTTCCCAGCAAACTCTTTCACCGGACAGAGTTGCTCACAGACCTGACAACCTGCCTCTTCCAACCATAGTCGCCTCCCTCACCAGCAGAGAGGTCATACATGAGCTCAGCATGAGCTTACTATGGTCAATATACCATGCGCAGTCCAGCACTGCATGGCCGCAATAGCCAGTCGGGAAAAACAGACACGTGCTTCCAAAACAGGTTCAGCAATCACGGGATCGTCTCACGGTTCTTGGTTTTGGGATTGTATGAGGGTATTCTTGCAGAGATTGGATGGGTTCACGCTCGTTCAGTCGGGTAGAATGGAGATGCCCCCCTCACACGATTCATCTCGGCTCTTATATTTGCATGCACTAGGGTTGACACTTGTCACCCTGGGAAATGCATGCATTCCCATAGCATGCATCCCTTTTGCACGTTTCCCCTGCCAGGAACTTAGGATAAAATAAAAATACACATGTCTTTTGGGAAATAATATTAAAATATTATACCCAGACTTAAGCCCCCTAGGCTTAGCCCCTAGGCTCAATACTTAGCCCCTTTTTTCCCACCTTCCAGCCCCTAGTCCCTTGCCCACTATGCGGACGCTCAATCCCCCTTCACTCATTCATCATGGTCGGTCTACACCTGGTGGTGTTTATATTTTATTAGTCAATCTGCATACATACAAGTACATCAGTAGGCTCCTAGCCTTCAACACTTAGGCTCCCTGGCCTAACAAACACATAAGCCTACCAGCTTATACAAAACTTGGCTCACCAGCCCATAGAACATTGTTTACAATTCATTTCATATATCATGATTTGCAATGGGGCTCGGCCTTGGGGACACTACGGTATCTTTCTCCCGAAGCCTTAGGTATCGGGTCTCCTTTGAAAATAAAGAGCTTATCCTTTATTTCGTGTGGTTTCAAACATGCTCCCCCCTTCACTACTCCTATTGGTATTTCGTGACCAAACCGATGGCACTTGTGGTGAGGATGGAGTCGAATGGCTCACAGGACCCTCTATCAAACGATGACAATGTGGACGATCTCATGGATTTTGGTTGGGTTAGGTTCATACAATTATTCGAGGGTTTTAACCTGGAGGTTTCTTGAGCTTTTTCCCAAACCTTTGATGGTTCTAAGGCCAAGATAAGATATTTATAGTTGAAAGTGATTGAGGGTTCAATTGCAGAAGCCACACGATTGCCCCAAGAAGGAGCTAGTTGGTTCAAAAATATCAAATTCGAAGGCATCCCTTGACACCTGCTAATGGCTTCCAAGAGGTTGCACTACAATGTCAAAGATACACCAATTATTTTGTTTAAACCTTGATGGCATGGTTTATTGTTGATACTTAAGAAATATGTCACCTGCGAGGGTAGATATGGACAAGTTTTCCTGTTTCATGTCCATTTGTTGATGATGTTTTTAGGTTTTGGTTTAAATATTCCATTCTACTTGCTTAAAAGCCTGCAAAAAATGGCTAGAGTTTACGAAAGGCGAAACCTTAATGCACAGTCTAGCTTATTCCATCACGGCTTGATTCAAATCTTGGTCATTTCACAACTGTCAAAGGTTGGGGATAATTGGCAAGATTTCATGGATATAAATGGTTTCTCTCCACCTAAAGCCATAATCAACTCACCTCTGCATTGTGATGAGCCCTCCAGTCCTTGCCTATCAAATCCTTCTCTGAGAAATCTTCATGTCGAATTACAAGGAATCCATGTGTCAATAACCAAAACACTTGTCGTTTTTCGTAAGTCATCCAGAGGCACACACCAGAGGTGCGATTTTGTTCCTTAAAAATCCTTAGAAGATGTGTTGGATAATCTGAAGGGCAAGGTCCTTGATGTTCCTGGTCCTAGGCCAGATGTGGGTGATTTGAATGAGATTAAAATCAAGAAACATGGTAGACGAAAAACACAAAGAGTTCTAGACATTGATTTTAAGAACAAAAGATTTGGTCGACTCATATCCAAAATGTTGAGGAATTGACATCACGATCATGAAAAACCTATCCATGTTATTGATGTCGAAGACCGTATTTGTTTCAATGATACTATCACTGATACAACCCAATTTGATATCGTATCGAATATTCCTCCTTTCTTAAAGAAGCAACAAGGTTTTTCAGGCATTCAACATGATCTCAAAAGGATCATGGAACAGGGTAAATCTCCCTGTACAGATCCGACTAGTCCATTACCAAGCATAGAACTGGTGTATTGTGAGAATTGTTTTGACTAGATCGAAAGGTACTACCGAGATATTCCTTACACACAGGCGCAAGTAAATCAAGTGGTTACTCAGAACTCAGTTCTTGAAAGGGAAAATGATGACCTCAAAGCTTGCATTCAGTCGACTTCACACAGAGCCAACAAGCGTATTAAGAGATCGGGAAATGTGGTTATTAAAAATTCCACCAATTTCAATACTATTATAAACTCAGATGTGTTTGATGTATCTCTTTCGAATCTCCAACTGGTAAATAGTTTTTTCTTAAATGTACAATTTGATTTTGTTTGGATAATAAATAAATTCATTTTGATTTTGTTTTTATTTAGACTAGCTACAGAATTGAAGATTTTGTAGCTTGTCTTTTAAGTATTTATTTTCATTATTGTTTAATTTAGATTTCATTTTCCTTGTCTCAGGTGAACAAAAGATCGATGTGTTACGATTATTGGAATGAGTCATGGGTTGAGCATTTAGTGGACTAGTAATTTTTTGTTTTTGAAAAACAATGTTTAATGATGTAACTGTTTTGGATTGAAAGACTTCAATAGAATTATCTTTTTGTTATTTTATTTTAGCAAAATCTTATTTTAAAAGATCTGCCTCTATCTTGCATGATATGAGGAACATATTAGAAACTTGTTTAAATAGCATTGCTTGCCCAGTGATATGGGTGATTCCTCCTGGACCATATGATGGACTTATTTTTTTTGAAACTACATGGGAAAACAGTTTACTCTTTGGCTTTCGTCATGTGTAGACTGTGCAATGTTTCATTGTTTTCTCATGTGATTTCTAGATGTGAAATTTATTTGTATCAAACTAGCTTTAGTCTGTTCTTCATATAATCTTTTATGTCATGTTCTTTTTTATGCGGTTCATTATATTTTGGTGTTGTTGATATCTGTGACTGTTCACCTATCCAAGCATTTTGAGTTTACATCTAATGTTAGGTAGCTGGTAATACCATTTACTGAGAATTGGAATTTCTTTCATTTTCAATTATTGGACATTCTAAAGTCACGTGATATAAAATCATTTATCTTTCTGTCATCTCAGACTCGTTCTGGAATATAAAAGACTTCTTTGAGTTTTTTCAGGAAGTATCATGCTTTCTTTTATCATAGGTTTACACTTGACACAGGTTAAGAGGAACTTATACAAATACAGAGAGGCGAATCTAGCTTAGTAATGTTGATCATCATAAGATTAGTTAATTTATTATTTATTCAATTTGTTGATTTGCTAATGAATAATGATTGCATAATTTAAACGTTGAATACTTTGTCCATTGTTGTTATATCATTTTCAATCTTATTCATGTATTATTTATTAGTTTGTCAGTTATAGTATTAGAACATTTTTTTTTATTCTTCATCTTAGTTGGATTCATCTATTTAAAAAAATTATTTTCACAAGGTTTTGCCTAAACCTTGTAATTGTATATATATCTACCGTACATAGTATTATTGTTAGTTAGGCAATTGTAATTAATGTGTCGATTGATAGAATTATACATATATTTATTTCAAATCTTTTAGTTATTTTAGAATCCTTGTTGGCTAATGGAGCCATAAAAACCGTCAGGGTAGATTATCCCAAACGTCTTGGGTTAAATAGACAACCCCGGTCTAGATATTCCCTTTTCGTTGACGGTGTGTCATAAACTTCCATCAACAAATAGCACTATAAGGAGGGCCTGAAAGTCATTGATGGCACGAGGAGGCCGCAGGACTCCCCCAAACAATTGTTCTAATGTTGTGACGCGTAGTCGCTCAGACCCTAACGTTACACTGGACCCATCTACTACCTCAAAAAATACTCCTGACATTCTCGTTGAGCCAGTGACACCAGTTCCTCAAGGGATTGATGTACAGGAAATTGTTCACCAGTCAATTTTGAGAACTCAAAGTTCTTTGTCCTGAATCAAACTTAGTAGACAACTAAATCATCCACTTGATTTCACCAATCTACAAGAACAACCTCTTGACACCGGTATGCCCGATAACCCATTAGGTGGTAATATCACTGATCCTTATGAAGCACTAATCCTTGGTGTTGGGGGATCTGGTATCCCACCATCCCCACCTGGTTCTTCTCCACCCTCTTCAAGAGAGGAATCCTCGGACGAAGGTAGTTCTTCATCTAAACGATCTCAACATTTAACTCCATCAACTCCCATGGAAAACCAAAATAATCCCGCTAGAACTTGGCTCGATCAAGATGTCGTGGAAGTACCTGGACCCCAACACCCATTTCCCAAACATCTAGAAAAGTGGCTACCCAAATTTGACCCAGATTCGAAACAATCAGCTAAGGATCACATCAAGAAATTTATGTTAGTTTTTAGGCTCTCGAGTGTCAAGCACAAGGATGTCATGTGTAGGTTATTCCCCTGCACTTTTGAGGGGAATGCTTCAATCTGGTATTTTGCACAACATACACAAACCATCATCTTTTGGGACATGTTTGAAAATTGCTTTCTAGAAAAATTTGGAGATGATAAATCTCCAAAAGTCCTGGTAATGGAACTTTCTAGTATGAAAATGAACCCTAAAGAAAAAGTTAATGATTTCAGCCAAAGATTCCTTACCTTAAAAAACAAAATCCATGTAGATTCGATGCTTGCAAAAAACTTGATTGTTGCATACTATACTAAGGCCTTGCATAACAATATAGCCATATGAGTTAAAAGGTCCAAAAATAACACATTACTAGACGCCTTCGAGGAGGCAATCCTTATCGAGAAGGACATTCTGATTTTAAAAGATAAGTCAAATAGTGAGGATGAAACAGATTCCTCTTCTAAAAAGAAAATAGAAATTCTCGCTAGACCTCCTCAAAGTAAAAATCAACAAGAAACATTAGACTTGGAAAGTTTGTAGAAATCTTTCCAGAAATTATCCAATCAGGTCATAGAATTAAAAATATCCTCTGAGGAGGCATCTACAAGTAAAGGAAGTTTTAGGCCACCTTTTAGGAAACCTTTCCCTCCAAACCAGCCAAACCCGACCACAGAAGGTCTGAACTTTGAAGGACTACAGTACGCTTTGCAAGCAATACTAGAAGCACATGATAATGTTATTGTTGTACCTCCTGAAAATCCAAATGATACATGTGAGGAGGAAACACCTAATGAGGAAGATTCATCTCCTCCCATTTTTGGACATTTGTCGAACATCATCTTTCAAGCAAATTTTGAAACTGTCCATCCTTATAACACTTGAAGTAAAGTACAAAACAAATTGTCACTCGAAACAAGTAAGAATGTGGTTTCAAAATAGCCAAAAAAAAATGAATTTAAACAAAACCCTTTTCCCCCAGCTTTGGAATATGATTTGGTTGAAGATCTTAAAAAACTAAGGGAAAATACATCATTTTTTGAATTACTTAAATTTCTTCTTATCCTACAGAAAATGCTCCAAAGTATTGCTGAAAATAATAAAAAGAATGACTCTATCAGCAAGAAATCAATAGAAAATGACATAGATAAAACAAAATATGTCTCTGGTAAAAAGTCATCTGAAAATCAGAATAAAAGGGACATACCAAGGAAAACTATAGGAAATTTAGATAGGACTATTTTAGGTACAGCCATAAAAAATTAGCAAAATTTTGTTGTCTCATCATGAAAAAATGTACCTCCTTTTTTATTAACTTTCAAAATTTTCAACGGGAATGTACATAACTGCATGGTTTATTATGGCGCCTCATCGAATGTAATGCCTCTATCTGTGTGTTAGAAAATTAATGCTGAATTAAAACCTTCTGATTTAAAAATCATTCAGTTAGACCGAACTAATGTCAAAGTCATTGCTGAACTTAAGAATGTATTGATAAGGTTGTCATCTGACCCTAAGGTCCACCAAGTAATTGATATAATTGTTTTTTACATTCCAGAAGTTTATGGTTTATTTTTTAGTAGAGATTGGTTAGAGAAGTTACATGGCTATTTTGCTACGGATTGGTCCCATATGTGGCTGCTAGAAAATGGACAGCCTAACAAGATCAGAATAAACAAAGAACGTTACCTCAAGTACACCGTTACAGATTTAAACGATCCCAATAAGCCTTTTACTACTGTTGTAAATACAATTGAGACACAAGAAATGAATACCATTTTTGGAAATTTCATGACTGAAATATCCTCTATCACCGACCCAGAACAGCAATATGAAATCTCATCCTATACTCAGACGGAAACTCTGGGAAGTACACCGAACATTGTTGATGACGAAGAAATATGGTCCTTACACTTTGATGGATCTAAATCCCGGGAAGGGGCAGGCGTTGGTTGTGTATTGATCGATCCCAGAGGTAATAAAATGTTTATTGCTTGTCGATTGGAATTTGAATGCACTAACAATACAACATAATATGAAGCACTTCTGTAGGAACTAAAGAAGGAATTGGATCTCAATGTACAAAACTTGGTAGTATTCGGTGACTCTGAAATCGTAGTCAAGTAGGTAAGAAACGCGATACATTGTTTATCGCCGCATTTGAAAAACTACCAAACTGAGGTATGGATTTTAATACATAAATTTCTCTCTTTTAATATAAATTCCATTCCTAGGTCGATTAATTCAAAAGTTGATTTATTAGCTAATGTTGCCTCGAAATTATTGCCTGCTGAGGGTATTTCTCCTAACGCATTCTCGGTTGAGTTGTTGTTTAGGCCATCGATTCCAAATAACATCACCATTTGGCGAGTGTTTGATGATGATCAACAAATTATCAATTTTCTTCTTATGGAAGATACTTTCCAAGATGTGGTAATCAATTAAAGCACCCGTAACAAAAACCTCCGAGATTTCACGGTAATATCTGATCCTCATTCTGCAGAATTATCATCCGAGCTAGTAAACTCTATACCCAAATTTGTTGTTAGATTAGAGAAATTTTATGATCTACATGACAAGTTTAGAGGGGTAGTCAATTGCAAAATGAATAGTTTCGCATTATTGTACGAAACTGTAAATTTAGGAACACAAGATAATCCTCAAAATATCAATCTGGGAAAAGGGTGTTATGAACAAGAAAGATCTTCATTCATAAAATTGTTCAAATAATTCAAAGATGTGTTTGCTTAGACATGTGATGATCTAAAAACTTTTGATCCAAACATAATATAGCATGTAATTCCCATGAAGCCCCAAACCCAACCTTTTCACAAAAATTGAGAAAAATGCATCCTAAATTAGAAACCCACTATAAAAAAGGAGCTAAATAAATTGCTTATTGCCAAGATCATTTTTCCAGTCTGGCATACTCAGTGGGTAGCCAACTTAGCCCCAGTAAGGAAGAAAAATGGGGAAATTTGACTTTGTGTCGACTTTCGTAACTAAAATAGGGCCTCTAATAAAGACAATTACCCCGTTCCCCCAATCGAACAAATTCTGCAACAATTATCTAGTTCTGAAAGACTATCCTTATTAGATTTTTTATTAAGGTATAATGAGGTCCTTATGTCTCCATCAGATCAGCTAAAAACCACTTTTTGTACCCCATGGGGCACCTACGCCTACAGAAAAATTCCTTTCGGATTTATCAATGTTGGGGCTACCTTCCAGAGGGCAATGGACATTGATTTTCATGGACTTATCAATCAGTAATTTGTTGTCTACCTAGATGATGTCACTGTCTTTTCCAAGAACAAGAAAGATCACATGTCTCATCTTAGGGTTGTGTTAGAACAATGTTGCAAGTTCAGTATTTCACTCAATCCTAAAAAATCAATCTTTGTCGTAGAACAAGGAAAATTGCTTGGGTTTATATTCTCTAAATATGGAATGATAATTGATCCCGAATGAACCCAATCCATTGCCAACCTTCCCCCACCTTCTACCAAAAATGAAATGCAATCCTTTTTGGGTAAAATTAATTTTGTTAGACGATTTGTTCCAAGTTTTTCTGAGATGGTTAGATCTCTACAAAATATGATAAAAAAGGATGTTTTGTACAAATGGGGATCACAAGATAATCAAGATTTTAATTCCATTATAAAATCTATAACTGAAGCACCCTCCTTGATGAGCCTTGATTTCTCCCAGGATTTCACATTGTATACTTTTGCATTCGACAGATCTTATGTTGTTGTGCTCACACAAAAAAAATGTTGAAAACAATGAGATACCTATTTCATTTATGAGCTATGCCTTTAAAGGAGAAGAATTAAATTACCCCGCGGTAGATCAGCAGGCATACGTTGTCTTTAAAGAAGTTAAACATTTTAGGTCTTACCTTTTTAAATCCAGGATAAAATTTGTTGTTCCTTACCCTGCTGTAAGAAATATGTTAGTGCAGAAAGAGCTAGGGGAGAAAAGGGAAAATTGGATGACATCCCTTTAGGAGTATGATATTGAAATAGTGCCTGCATAAATTGTTAGAGGTCAAGGCCTTTGCAAATTAGTAGTTGATTCAGTTGAAAAATCAAAAAATTAAACAAATACATCAGCTGTAAATTTGCATAACAAAACACAAGTCTATTGTACAAAAACTGTGTCTAATTCATGGTATGATAATATCAGATTTTATTTGTTGTATGGAACTGCTCCTCGTAAACTCGATCCAAAAAATAGAAGAGCACTAAGCCTCAGATCTGCATCTTTTCAATTAATTAATGATATATTATTTCGAAAGAATTTTGACAGTGTTTTTCTGTGTTGCCTAGAAAAAGAAGAATCTGAAAGGGTGTTAGCTGAACTTCATTTCGACGATGTCAGGGGTCACTTTGGCAGAGATACAACTGCCCATAAAGTACTTAGGGTTGGCTACTATTGGCCCACTTTATTTAAAGATGCTCAAACCTTGGCCCGCAAATGTATAATCTGTCAAAAGGCTGCAGGACGGGTCAAGAAGGTTGCTTTCCCTTTACAGCCTATTACGGTAGGCACACCATTTCAGCAGTGGGGCCTAGATATTATAGGGCCAATCAATCCATCATCTTCACAGCAACACAAGTACATTCTTATGGCAACCAATTATTTTACGAGGCAGTCAGAGGCTTTACCATTAAAGATAGTGAAAATGAGTCAGGTAGTTTCGTTTTTATACTCTCATATTATCACTCATTTCGGAATACCCGAGTGTTTAGTTTTTGACAATGCTTCTTATTTTTCTTCCCTGGATATGAATGTCTTTTCTTTAGAAAAAGGGATGAAACTAAAATACTCTATCAGCTATTACCCACAAGGAAATGGTTTGGACGAGTCAACAAATAAAAATATGATCAATATAATAAATAGATCAGTGTCGGAAAACCACAAAAAATGGCACAATGCATTGTACAAGGCACTTTGGGTTGATAGAGTCACTCCAAAGTCTTCCATCAGTAATTCTCCTGTCTTCCTCATTTATGGAAGAGAAGCCATCCTTCCTCCACACGTCTTGCTCCCTTCTCTGCAATTGTCGCAGAAATTTCAGGAAGAGGAATGTCCCCCTTTAGAGAATAGGATAAACACGTTATTAAAATTGGAAGAAGTAAGGACACAAGAAAAATATAAATTGGATCAGCATCAGCAAATTGTTAAGAGCTAGTTTGATACAAGTTCGTCCTCAGAAAGAAATTTTAATGTAAGGGATTTGGTCCTCAAATGGGACAAAGTGCACGAGAATAAAGGAGAACATACCAAGTTTCAAAACATGTGGTTGGGGCCTTTTGTCATCTCTGAAAAATTGGGTCCTAGTTATTTTCATTTACACAACTTAGAGGGACATCCAGACACTTTTCCAGTGAATGGACAGTGTCTCAAGAAATACTTCACCTGAGAAAATCAGATTTACCCCCCTTGTAAATATTTTTAGCTTACGTTTTCTTTTGTTTTATTTTCGTTTTTTCATTTTGTTTGGTTTTTTTGTGTTTCCTTAATGATTATTTCTAAATCACCATTCATTATTAAAGGGAATTGGATCTTTCACTAGCGGCAGTTAAGAACAGTTCAATGCATCTGCACATTAAGTTCTAAAATCAGATCAGTTATGGTTAGTCTTTGCCAAATCATTGTTCCCGGGTTTTGTTGAAGTCTCAAAGAAATACGATTATCTTTAAAACTTCTTACGTCGTCCCATTTTTAATGAGAACAACTCAAAGCGCTTCCCCATTCCTGAGATGATTTATTGACTGAAATCTAAATGTCCAAATTATGATGAAATTTATCAGTTCTCAAAGCACGAAAAAACAATTCTAAAGATCGATCCTATGATTGCCTATCTGTGAAATCTTTAGTATCACCCCGCTCTCTTGTTATCGTGAAGTTTCTGAAATTTTTATAAACAATTTTAGAGAGTTGGAAGCACTGTAATGTGTGGGAATTGTGTGTAAACCCACCGGGATACTGAACAGGTTTGTTGGCAGTGGGTAAATGCACACATGATATCAAGACAACTTAGTTGGGGTACTGAACAGTGCCTTCTGGCAACGAAGCAATGTCGGGTTCGAAGATCCTCAGGTATGTTTTTAAATTGATCAGGTATCAAGATATTTTTATCATAGATGGACGAATTTTGGATGGGATCGAAGTACTAGAGAGGGTTAAATGACATCCCTGTCAAGGCTATAAACGCATGTTGTCAATAGTGGCCCTATCAATGGTATTGGAGTTACTTGTATAAATATCGTTACCCCTTTGATCGAAACGAAATTTCAGATTACAATTTTTGGACAAAACTTTAGTCGATGGTATGACTATGTTGTTTTTCTGAGTTAATGTCAAAATGCTTGATCAGTCTCTTAATTGTTTCTAGTAACAATATGAGTTATATTTTCCCTGATATAAAGTTTTGATGATGCAGAGATAACTGCTTCACCCAACATGTCGCCATTGTTCGAAGCCAGCAATTCGTGAAGTTTTTATCGGTGTTTTAAAACATGGTTTTAATGGAATAAATTTTTTAGCTACCACTTTGTGTTTATGAAGACTTCATTTATGATTTTTATTTTGAAAAAAATTCTTGAATTGACTGTGTGTTTTTGAGTTCATTTCTTTCATATAATCTCTCATTTTTTCTTGCTCAATTTCATGATTATTTAAGCATGAATTTGAAACAAGCTCTAGTTTGAACACATCATACAGTTTCTAGAGTTTCTCTTTATGAAATTGGATGAATATCTAAAGGCACCTAACGATATTAAGAACCTTATATGGTGTTTATCTTATCGTTTTATGAGTGGTGTCTTTACCATTAGCATGCAGGTTGATCACCTTTGGGGTGTGCCTTAGTCGTTTTTTCATTGGGAGTGTTATACTATCACGTTACCACATCTACGATTGCACATAAGACAAAAACTTTGGTATAACTTGAAATATGAATGCTATCCCTTATTGTCATATCACAGTCTCATCGTTATTGTGCAGGATTGTCAGTCGTGCTCTCAAACAATTACTGTTCATCCTGATAGCACAAGCTCGCATTCATTGCCTCATGTGGTGGTTCTTCATTTTTGGGCTAGGTGGTATTTAGAGGAGGTAGTTATCAATCATGTTTTTCCTCTGGTTCAGCATCCACTCAACAGCTTGAATTTTGGCTATGGTGGCTTTCTCTTGAAGCCTTAGGTATCGAGTCTCCTTCAAAAATGTAGATCTTATCCTTTATTTTGTGTGGTTTCAAACATGCTCCCCCTTTCACTACTCATGTTGGTATTTCATGACCAAACCGATGGCACCTGTGGTGAGGATGGAGTCGAATGGCTCACAAGCCCTGCTATCACATGACGACGCTGTGGACGATCTTGTGGCTTTTGGTTGGGTTAGGTTCATACAATTATTCAAGGGTTTTAACCTAGAGGTTTCTCAAGCTTTTTCCCAAAACTTCGATGGTGCTAAGGCCAAGATAGGAGATTTACAATTGGAAGTGACTGAGGGTTCAATTGCAGAAGCCATGGGATTTCACCAAGAAGGAGCTCGTTGGTTCAAAAATCTCAAATTCGAAGGCATCCCTTGGCACCTACTAATGGCTTCCAAGAGGTCACGCTACAATGTTAAAGGTACACCAATTATTTTGTTAAACCTTGATGGCATGGTTTATTGTTGATACTCAAGTAGTTTTTCACCTGCGAGGGTAGATATAGACTAGTTTTCTTGTTTCATGTCCATTTGTTGATGGTGTTTTTAGGTTTAGGTTTAAATATGTCATTCTACTTGCTTAAAAGCTTGCAAAAAATGGCTAGAGTTTACCAAAGGAAAAACATTAATGCAAAGTCTAGCTTATTCCATCATGGCCTGATTCAAATCTTGATCTTTTCACAACTGTCAAAGGTTGGGGATAATTGGCAAGATTTTGTGAATAGAAATGGTTTCGCTCCACCTAAATCCGTAATCAACTCACCTCTGCGTTGTGATGAGCCTTCCAGTCCTTTCCCATCGACTCCTTCTCTAAGAAATATTCATGTTGAATTACAAGGAATCCTTGTGTCAATAACCAAAACCCTGGTCATTTTTCATAAGTCATCCAAAGGCACACACCAGAGATGAGATTTTGTTCCTAAAAAATCCTTAGAAGATGTGTTGGATAATCTAAAGGGAAAGGTCCTTGTTGTTCCTGGCCCTAGGCTAGATGTGGGTGATTTGAATGAGATTAAAATCAAGAAACAAGGTAGATAAAAAACACAGAGAGTTCCAGACATTGATTTTAAGAACAAAAGATATGGTCGAATCATATCCAGAATGTTGAGGAATCGACATCATGATCATGAAAAACCTATCCCCGTTATTGATGTCAACAACCAGATTTATGTCGATGATACCAGCACCGATACACCCCAATTCGATTTCGTATCAAATCTTCCTCCTTTATTAAAGAAGCAACAAGGTTTTTCAGGCATTCAACATTATCTCAAAATGATCATGGAACAGGGTAAATATCCCTATACAGATCCGATTGGTCCATTACCAAGCATAGAACCGATGTATTGTGAGAATTGTTTTGACTGGATCGAAAGGTACTACCGAGATATTCCTTACTTACGGGCACAACCAAATCAAGTGGTTACTCAGAACTTAGTTCTTGAAAGGGAAAATGATGAGCTCAAAGCTTTCATTCGGTTGACTTCACACAAAGCCAACAAGCGTATTAAGAGATTGGGAAATGTGGTTATTAAAAATTACACCAATTTCAATACTATTATAAACTCAAATGTGTATGATGTATCTATTTTTAATCTCTAACTGGTAAATAGTTTTTTTTTTAATGCATGATTTGATTTTGTTTGGATAATAAATAAATTCATTTTGATTTTGTTTTTATTTAGACCAGCTACAGAATCGAAGATTCTGTAACTGGTCTTTTGAATTATTTATTTTGATTATTGTCTAATTTAGATTTCATTTTCCTTGTCTCAAGTGAACAACAGATCGATGTGCTACGATTAGTGGAATGAGTCATGGGTTGAGTGTTTAGTGGACTAGTAATTTTCGTTTTTGAAAAACAATGTTTAATAATGTAATTGTTTTGGATTGAAAGACTTCAACGGAATTATCTTTTTGTTTATTTATTTTAGTAAAAGATTATTTTAAAAGATCTGTCTCTATCTTGCATGATATGAGGAACATATTAGAAACTTGTTTAAATAGCACTGCTTGCCCAGTGATATGGGTGATTCCTCCTGGACCATATGATGGACTTATTTTTTTGAAACTACATGGGAAAACAGTTTACTCTTTGGCTTTCATTCTGTGTAGACTGTGCAATGTTTCATTGTTTTCTAATGTGATTTCTAGATGTGAAATTTTATTTGTATTGAACTAGCTTTAGTCTGTTCTGCATATAATCTTTTATGTCATGTTTTTATTTATGTGGTTCACTATATTTTGGTGTTCTTGATATATGTGATTGTTCACCTATCCAAGCATTTTGAGTTTACATCTAATGTTAGGTAGTTGGTAATACCATTTACTGAGAGTTGGAATTTCTTTCATTTTCAGTTATTGGACATTCTAAAGTCACATGATATAAAACCACTTGTCTTTATGTCATCTCAGACTTGTTCCGGAATATAAAAGACTTCTTTGAGTTTTTTCAGGAAGTATCATGCTTTCTTTTGTCATAGGTTTACACTTGACATAGGTTAAGAGAAACTTATACAAATACAAAGAGGTGAATCTAGCTTAGTATTGTTGATCAGCATAAGGTTAGTTAGTTTATTATTTATTCAATTTGTTGATTTGCTAATGAATAATGATTGCATCATTTAAACGTTGAATGCTTTGTCCATGTCGTTATATCATTTTCAATCTTATTCATGTATTGTTTATTAGTTTGTCAGTTATAGTACTAGAACAATTTTTCTTCTTCTTCATCTTAGTTGGATTCATCAGTTTAAAACAATTATTTTCACAAGGTTTTGCCTAAACCTTGCAATTGTATATATATCTACCATACATAGTATTACTGTTAGTTAGGAAATTATAATTAATGTGTCGATTGATAGAATTGTACATATATTTAGTTCACATCTTTTAGTTATTTTAGAATCCTAGTTGGCTAACGGAGCCATAAAACCTGTCAGAGTAGATTATCCCAAATAGCTCAGGTTAAATAGACAACCTCGATCCAGATCTTCCCTTCCCGTTGACGGTGTGTCATAAACACCCGTCAACACAATTATCCCCAAGTTGATGACTACCAGAAGAATATCACTCTCGTCTGATAGAAGTTGTGCATATTTTAGCATAAACAATCCATAGACAACCACTAAAAATAGTTTCCCACTCAATCTCGTTGAACAAGAAAAAATCCCATAATTCTCACTGCAACCCTCAATAATACCTTTTTTCCCTGTAGAATTCTTGAAAAATGAAGGTGCCCTAGCTGAATAGCCCATTATAGACCATTCTCCATCCTCAAAAGTTGCACCGACCCAAGACTTGAACTTCAGACTTCTCCCAATGCATGGGGTCATATGGGAAGATAAAATAAGAAAACCCATTGCAACGAAATCCAGTATGAGGCTTGTATGATGTTATTTGAGGGCTCTCCTTATTTGGTTTT
The DNA here is from genome assembly GCA_009831015.1 of Picea engelmannii. Taxonomy (NCBI): domain Eukaryota; kingdom Viridiplantae; phylum Streptophyta; class Pinopsida; order Pinales; family Pinaceae; genus Picea; species Picea engelmannii. Next base: position 203,945 of record ML777385.1, on the reverse strand, counting down.
TGTTGACCATGTTTGTTGCTAATGTGATTCAACCAGTGTTATCAATTTTTTTTTTACAATGTAGCATTTGTTCTATTGTCCTGTATTTGGAACAAAACTCACCCAATGGTTTTATAGCTTTTAATAGTGCAGTATATAGTTTTTTTAGGAAGGAATATTTTGGTTATGTCTACCTCCTTTGAAATTCTCTTGCACAACCTCGAGAAGTATTTTATTGGTGTGATCATGGTTCCAAAGTGTTTACGTTCTCTCAGAAATCTGGTGCTCCTGGAGAAGGATTGGATTATACGAAAGAGTAGTGATCATGTATGTTAATGTTTATGCCATTATTATAGTTCTTTGCATTTCAATAGATAAGAGCATAATAAGAACAAGATCACTAAGAAATACACATTCACAAGAGACACAACATTTATCCTGGGAAACCCTCTAGGGGAAGAAAACCCAGCAAAACTTCCTTATCATAAATAGCTTATACAATGTTCAAGAGATAACTCAAACCAATACAGATAGTCCTCCTCAAGAGATGCACCACTCTTCTTCTCCCCTCTCTGGTAATTGCAACTTGCCTCATAAGAGAAATAAGCAAGTGAGTTGTGTGTTTGAAGTGAGGTGCTAGCCTCTTATTTATACAAGACTGGCACATGTGAAAGGTCACAACTGGCAGGGCCGACCTCTCACTCTGGGTGGGTAAACCCACCTTTAATTAATTATGGGTCTTCCATAATAACTGTTGGGGCCGAATTCTTATTCTGCCCTTTATAATATTCTGATGACCAATCCGCAAAAGGGGATTTGGTCCTTATACAATTACCGACATGATTAATCCACAATGGGGATTAATCCAATAACAATAATAATGATGATGACATGATTAATCTGCAATGGGGATTTAATCCAATAATAATAAGAATGATCTTCACAATTACATTATTTCAACACTCCCCCTTAACAAGAAGGGTATTCTTCATCAGCATCAGGCGAGAGAGGTCTGCACCATCATTGGCATCTGGAGGACAATATCGTCAATATCATCTTGAAACATTGGTTAGCATATTTACGAGTCATCGGAAGTTTTCTTCATTAGCAGTATCATCATTCTCAAAAGAATGTTATCATCATCTGCATCAAATATGTATCAGTAAAAATGATACCTCATCACAACACTAGGTTGGCACATCACAGTACTACACTAGATCAATGTCACAGCGGTTAAGTTGGTAGCTCAGTGTCAGTCACATCTTGCTTTACGTCTAACAACTAGGTCAGAAGCAAGTAATATCATCATCTCGCTTTACGTCTAACAACTAGGTCAGAAGTGAGGAATCACAGCGTCATGCTTTACATCTAACAATGAGGTCAGAAGCATGACTCATCTTTCTTTACGTCTAACAACAAGGTCAGAAGCAAGGAACACATCAACATCTTTCTTTACGTCTAACAACGAGGTCAGAAGTGAGGAATCATCTTTCTTTATGTCTAACAACTAGGTCAGAAGCAAGGAATCAGTGGCGTCATGCTTTACGTCTAACAACTAGGTCAAAAGCATGACTCATCTTGTTTTACGTCTAACAGCGAGGTCAGAAGCAAGGATCACACGGCGTCATGCTTTACATCTAACAGTGAGGTCAGAAGCATGACTCATCTTGCTTTACGTCTAATAGCGAGGTCAGAAGCAAGGATCACATAGCATCATGCTTTACATCTAACAGCGAGGTCAAAAGCATGACTCATATTGCTTTACGTCTAACAGCGAGGTCGGAAGCAAGGAATACATCTACTCCCCCTTTCAGGGAGGGTCCTTTCGGACTATACCAAGCTTATCTCAAAAGTGTTCAAACTTTACACGAGATAGAGGCTTAGTCAACACGTCAACAACCTATTCATCCATGCTAATGTACTGGAGCTTCAAGGCTCCTTTCTGTACCATGTCACGGATGAAATGATAGCGGATGTCTATGTGCTTCGACCTGTCGTGGAACATTGGATTCTCTGTCATTTTAATGCAGCTTTGATTGTCACATAGAATCATGATTTCTCTCATCTCCAAATCAAATAAGCCTGTCAACAACTTTCAAATCCATATAGCTTCGCAGTTAGAAGAACATGCGGCAATGTACTCTGCTTCCGCTGTGCTAAGAGAAATACTAGATTGCTTCCTACTCTGCCATGAGATCATAGCTAATCCCAAACTGAAACAACATCCGAAAGTGCTTTTTCTGTCAGCAACGCTTCCTACCCAATCTGCATCAGTATATCCACAAAATGTGAAGTCATGATCTCCATCATAGCTGAGACCATAATCCATTGTACCTTTAAGGTACCTCATCACATGTTTTGCAGCCACTAGATGAACACATCGGGGCTATACCAGAAACTGACTCAAGGTGTTCACTGCAAAACAAATGTCTAGTCTGGTGTTCGTCAGGTACATTAGTGATCCAATAATCTGTCTGTACAATGTGGCATCTATCAAATCTGACGAAGTATCGACCAACAACTTCAGCTTTGCTTCCATGGGTGTATTCATGGACTTGCGTTCTAGCATGTCGAATCTCTTTAATATTTCGATCGTGTACTTCCCTTGGTTAAGGAAGATTCTTTCTAGACTCTGTCATACCTCAAGACCTAAGAAGTAATGCATTAGGCCAAGGCCTTTCATTTCAAATTCTATGGCAAGTCTCTGTTTACATTCAGTGATGAGCTTTTCTTCTCCAGTTAAGAATAAGTCATCCACGTACAGTAATAATATTACTGGTTCATTATTCATGATCTTGAAGTAGAGATTTGAATCTGCTTTACTCTTGGTAAAGCCTAATCTCGTCAAGAAACTATCTATACGACCATACCAAGCTCTAGGAGCTTGCTTCAATCCGTATAAGGCTTTCTTCAATCGGCAGACATGAGACTTCCTGTCTTCAACCTCAAATCCTTTGGGTTGCTCTATATACACTTCCTCTTCGATAACACCATTCAGGAAAGTAGTCTTCACAACCATCTGATGCAGCTTCCACTTCATCTTGGCAGCAAGAGCTATAATGGTTCTGATCAAATTGTATCTGGCCAAAGGAGTGAATGTCTCTTCATAGTCAATACCTTCCTTCTGGGAAAAGCCACAAGTGACAAATCTTGCTTTATATTTCTCAATACTTCCATCAGCAGCGTGTTTTATTTTGAAGAGCCATTTTGATGATACCACATCCTTACTTTTTGGTCTTGGAACTATTTCCCATACATCATTCTTTATTATGGATTGGTATTCCTCTATCATGGCATCTGCCCATTCCTTCTTCTAGATGGCCTCTTCAAAGCATGTGGGTTCTTCATCAAGTAGATTGCACATCAAAGCCGTGTAACTGGAGAATGGTTTTGGTCTCTTCACATGTCTCGTGGTTCCTTCTGGAACACCATACTTCTCTCCATCTTGAATAAGCTCTCTTGCCCAAGAAAGCTTTCTTTTATGGGAGAAGGTCATTTGAGGAGGTTCTTGAACTTCTGTTATATCATGATCTTCAAGAGTCTCCTCATCAAGGGAAGCTATGACTTCCCTTATAGGTTCTGCAGCTCTAGGAACTTCCCTCATGGATTTTGTCGTCCTTGGATTTACAGGTTCCTCTTCATACATTTCTTCAAGCTGACATCTTCTTGATTTCTTAAGTGTTGCTTCTTCATCAAAGGTCACGTCCCTGCTAATCTCAATATGGTGGTGACTAGGTATGTAGATTCTAAAGGCCTTGGATACCTCAGAGTATCCCACAAATATTCCCTTCTTTTCGGAGGGTTCCATCTTGTTTCTTTTCTCTTTCGGTATATGAACAAATACTGGACAGCCAAATATTTTGAGATGGCTTACCTCTGGCTTCTTTCCAGTAAACATTTCTTCCGGGGTCTTGAACCCAAGTGCACTATGGGATATTCTGTTCTGCACATAAATAGCTGCCATAGCTGCTTCTACCCATAAGCACATAAGAATATCTTGATCGTGAATCATGGTCTTTACAGCTTCCATAATCGTTCTGTTCTTCCTTTCAGCTACACCGTTTTGTTGAGGATTATAGGGAGTAGTTAGTTCCCTCTTATCCTGACATCTCTGCAGAATCTCATGAACTCCTTTGAGGTATATTCTCCTCCATTATCTGACCTGAGTATCTTAATCTTTCTTTCGGAAAGATTCTCTATCAAGGCTTTGAATTCCTTGAATTTACTGAATACTTCATCTTTAGATTTTAATAAATATATCCAGGTCTTACGAGAATAGTCATCAATAAAAGATACATAGTATACATACCCGCTAATGGAGGATGATGGCATTGGGCCACACACGTCTGAATGGATGAGTTCCAATGCTCCTTCTTCTT